>CM019754.1:2710351-2910774 GCA_009761765.1 Phenacoccus solenopsis
TTATAAAAAGAATTTTGAAGAAGGGTTTATGAATGAAGTTGATAACCATAAGGAAGTGTGTTGATATTATCTACTAAATATCTTTTATCATCATAAGGTGATAATGCAATTTTATTCAATTCAACTGTGTATAAGTTATGCTGCTTAGAAACAATTGAGTACACTTTTTCTCTAGTATGTTCACTTTTAACTAAACAGTTTTTATACATTTCAAATTTAATTTTCTCTATATTTGACTTCTTTATACCTTTGCAAACTTTCTTCTCTTTTATATCATTTCTAAATGCATACATTTTTGATCTCAGTCCTACCCATTCGCGTATTGGTATTCCTAAATATTCATCTTTAAATAAGCCTGGAACTTTTTTATTCTTTTGTGGCATCCAGTCTATTTTATAATCAAATGTATCGTAATATTGAATATTATGTTTTATATCTTCATATACATCATCAGTTTCTATGTAAACAATCAATGAATCTGTGTCTGTTCCTAAAAGTTTTATTTTTTCTCCATATTTTTCCTTTAAAACATTATAATAGAATTGATACATTAATAATTTAGATATTTCTAATACAACAAATCCTCCATAAATAGGTTTATTCAGTTTGATTGTTTTCTTTTTTCTAACAAGTAAAAGAGTTTCTTCATCTAAAATTGTTATTGTTTCGTAATCACGTTGTTTGAGAAATGATTCTGCCGAAGTTATTATTTTTACTTCACATCTGTTTCTCACATTTTCCATTTGTTTTCCATAGACAGAGTTATTCATAAGTTTATAGAAATCTTTTTCAAAATCATTTTTAGCTTCTTGTCTCAATTTTGTATTCATATCAATGTATGGTTTCAACCAAGCTGCTTGTTTGAATCTTATATAATTATTAACACTTTTTAAGATGATACCCTGACGTAAACATTCTTTCAACATTCTGAAATCAATAATATAGTCCTTTTTTGAATGTAGGTTGGTGATTAATTTTCCATTCTTAGGTTTGCTTCCTAATTCTTTTGATATTAACTGTCTCTGATATTCAGATAATTCATCTTCTATGGGAATATAATGTTCAGGAAGCATAGGATAATCTTTGAATTTATTATGTAGTTCAATAGGTATTTCTAAATCCACTATAAATGTATATCCGTACTCGCCATTATCATCTAAACTTAAAATCGCATCCTTTGTGAAATCTGATGGCTTTGGTAAATTATCATGTGTTTTTAATAAGTTATAATTTATAAAATCTCCAACTGGTAATGGTTGACTCAAGGCCCATCCATATAAATTATTACAGTCTAGATATAAGATATAACTTGTATGTTTTTTGCTATTCCAAATTCCTTTCTTCTCAGCATCTTCTTTACTCAATTTTATTGTTTTATCAAGTTTTTTATCATAAAAGTAACAATTATTTGCTAATGCATGTCTGTGAGGAATATTAGAAATACCACCTTTAATTCCTTTTTCAAAAATCTCGTAAGTTTTCTGATCTCTAAGTAATTCAAGTGTTTGTCCTGTATATTTTAATGAGGCGGCATCGGATAATTGAGGTGCTGAAATATAATAGACTGGATCTAGTTTATAATTTTTATAACATGTTTCCCTAAAATTATCAAATACATCTTTGGTGAGAATTGTGTCAAGTTTTAAATATAAATTATGATAGTCTCCAAAATTTCTACAATTGAAATGTCTATAAACTTCTTTTGCAAATGCTAAATCATTATCTGATATTCCTTCATTATTGAGTGTAGAATACCAATCTTTTTTATTTAATGGTAATTCTTCTTTGAATTTCCTGTAATCATCCATCCATTCGTATGGATAAATACCCTTTTGTAAAACTAGATGCAAATCCTCTTTTTTGAATTCTTTTAGTATATTTTTGAATTTCTTATAATCAATGGGTTTTGTAACAATGTTTTCACATTGTTTACATTTAGCTTCATATTTTAAAATTCCATTTTCATTAATTGGTAAAAATTTTCCTTTATATATTTCTTGAACTTTGTTACATTTTGAACAGAAACAATTATTAACTTCTGCCAAATTTTTGACTGCTTTTTCTAAACTTGTACCTACAAAAGCTAAAGTATCAATAAATCTAAATTCCATTGTTTTTGGATAAATATCACCTTTTCTTTTTATTTTAAGATTTCCTTCATTACATTTAGGACATTTGTCCAATATTTCATCATAATATTTTTTGTTACATTTGAGGCAGTTTGTTAAATCATATTCTTGCACATATTCATCAATTTTAACATTCCTAGAAAATGTTGTATAGTTTTCATTATTTTTGGGTATAATATTTAAATCATGTTTTTGTTCATATTTATCACATAATTTTAATAACCATCGTAAAAATATCTTTGAATCATATTTTAAATTATGAATCAATATTGGGATAAATTTGGGCATTTTCAAATTTAAATTACATTTATTACAAGCCACTCCTCTAAATTTACCAGTAAAATGATCATGATCTTTTATTTTCTCATTTTCATTATTAAATTTATTATTACATATATGACAATGAGTGGCCGATTCGAACATAACAGCTTCTTTTTCACCCCAAATCATTTCTTCATTTTTCATTCTCAATTCATGATATTTTTTCCCATGATCTTGTAATAATTTATTAAATTCTTTCATTAATTTCTCTTGATTATTATACCTTACTAATTCTGCACCCATTTCATCAGAATAGAAACAAAAACTATTTGCAACATGTTTATGAATATATTTTGTAGTATCTGTTATTTGTTTTTCCATTTTTTCCAATGAACATTCAAAATCTAAAGTTAAGGTATAAGGATGATATTGTTCAGCACCAAATGAATTGTATTTCCTTATATAATTTTTTTCAGATGGCATCTGAATATTTTGTTTACCCTTAATACAGTATTCTAGATGCTTGTCGAATTCTGATTCCTTTTTAAATATTTTATGACATTTCCTACAAATATTCACATGATTATTGTATCTGTGTTCTTGTCCTTTTAATAGAGCGCTTAAATTTTTAATTCCAACAACATGATCTTTATACAATAGCAAATTTATATGTCCTTCTTTATTATAATTTGCACTTTGATAATATACACTTGTCACCTCATCATCATATTCATAAATATTGATTGATTTATTTAAAAAGTTTTCATATTTTTCTATATTTTCTGGTACTAGTTCAACTGGGTATTCCATATTTAATTTTTCATACTTTGTAATATCATAATGAGAAACTCTATCAACTGTATGTTGTGCTGGATTAATAATGCTTTCTAATGCGTACTCAAAACATCTAAGATTTTCTTGTTTCAAACATTTAAATTTTCTATTTTTTATATTTTTCACGTTGATGCAACACTTTTTTGATCTGATAAAACTTGGTAATTGAATATAAGTCCCCCCACGCAAAGGAATATTTTTACAAGAAATAACATTTATTTGAACAACTTTATCAAATCGATATTTTGTATTTTTAACATTATATGCATCAAAGTTTCGTAAAACTTCATTTTTTGCTGATGTCAAAGCAATTTTGATTGCATTTGTATTAACTATAATATTTCTTGTTGATCGAAAATAATTTCTGTGACGATTAACTTCTTTTCCATCTGTATTTACTTCAATATAATCTACAACTGCTACTAATTGAAAGCTTATACTTTTTTTAATTTTCATTTCTTTTGCAATAATTTTATACAGTTTTCCTGTAACTTTATATAGATATTTTATTAAATCATTCTCTACAGGTTTACAAGATAACTCATAAACATGAACCTGATTTTTCCAACTTGCTCCAGTACCATCTCTTATTTTAATATTCCTTCTAGGAGGTAATTGTTCAGGTTTTTCATTACTAAAAATGCTATCATCAAAATTAAATATTTTAATATTCCTTCTAGGAGGTAATTGTTCAGGTTTTTCATTACTAAAAATGCTATCATCAAAATTAAATATTTTAATATTCCTTCTAGGAGGTAATTGTTCAGGTTTTTCATTACTAAAAATGCTATCATCAAAATTAAATATTTCAGTGTTAATTTTTAAGTAATTTGCAACTACTTTGGCTAAATCATTTTTCTTTAATTTTGAGCATCCTGAGATATTTTTGTCTTTACAAAAATTATATAATTGATTTCTTGTATAATCTTTTTCAAGCTTCATTAAATCATGAGCCATTTGTTCAATTTGTTCTGGTGCTTTCTTTGGTGCTTTCTTTGGTGCTTTCTTTGGTGCTTTCTTTGGTGCTTTCTTTGGTGCTTTCTTTTTTATTAAATGTTGTGCAACAAATTCAGTTAATTTATTTTTCACATTTTGATGAAGTTGTTTACCTTCATTTTTCACATTTTGATAAAGTTGGTTACCTTTAAATTCAGTTAATTTATTTTTCACATTTTGATAAAGTTGGTTACCTTCATTTTTCACATTTTGATAAAGTTGGTTACCTTTAAATTCAGTTAATTTATTTTTCACATTTTGATAAAGTTGGTTACCTTCATTTTTCAATTTTTTAAATAATTCCATTATTTATATTATATAAATTAATTTTTTAACTTCTGGAACAAATTCAATTTTTTTTTTAAATTTATTCAAAACCATATTCCTGCTAAGTATAAAAAAGAAGCGGGTGATATTATTCAGGGTGGGCCAATCCAATTGGCCCACCATTATAATGAAGGTAAGGAAATCTACATTAGCGAAGGTGGTCTCTACCGTTTAATTATGAGATCAAATAAACCAAATGCTGAACCTCCACATGTGGAGGGGGAATAATAAATTTGAAAAGTTTGTAAAGATTACCTAATAACACTGAAACATGTGATGTATGTTATATTAAGAAAATGATTCCTTTAACTACCAGTTTAATTTTTATAGTGACGCTATCTATCTAATTATGAATGAATTATGAAGAATATTATCAACTCTTTATCATTATTATGTAGATAAAACAATATGTGCGAATTCGTTTGTAAATTAACACTGACTGGGTAGCCTAATTGGTAGAGCTGTTGCTTTTCAAACAGAATAACCATGGTTCGAATCCCAGCCAGTCCCGATTAAAGTTGATAAGAGTCCTACGGTCCATTCTTTCATCGAATCTGGTAGTGAGTCAACTGAGTCATTTTTTTTAAAAAATACTTGTTCGGATTTTGATATGTATTTTTCTTATAATAAATGAAATCAATTACTAATTCAGAAAAAGACGCGAATACAATTAATTCAGAAGAAGACGCAAATACAATTAATTCAGAAAAAGAGGAAAAAAAATGCATTGTTATTATTTTACTTTTCTTTAAATTGATTTGTAAAATTCGTAAATTATTAAGTAAGTATGATAAATAATGGAAGAAGCTAAAGAATTGCATGCTCCAGTTAGAAAAAAATTCTGTCGTAGAAAAATAATAACAAAGGGTATTGATGATTTGTGGGCTGCAGATTTATTAATTATGGATAAATATTCCAGACAAAATAAAGGTTTCAAATATCTGCTAAATATTATTGATACATTTTCTAAATATGTTTGGATTGAACCTCTGAAAAATAAAACTGGTAAAAGTGTTGCAGAAGCCTTTGAAAACATAATTGATAAATCTAAACGAAAACCTAATTTTCTTCACGTAGATATGGGTAAAGAGTTTGTGAATCGAACTTTTAAATCTATGTTGAAAAAATATAATATTAATATGTATCATACATATAATGAAGAAAAATCTGCAATCATTGAACGTTTTAATAGAACATTAAATCAGAAATTTAAAATTTATTTTGAGGCTCGTAATAATTTTAAATGGTATGATATTTTGCCCAAAATTTTGGAAGAGTATAATACTAAAGACATTCATAGAACGATTGGAATGAGACCTATTGAGGTTAATAAAAAGAATGAAGAAGAAATTTTGATGAAATTGACGAAATCTAAATGTAATCTCAAAGGACAAGATCCTAAATTCAAAAAAGGAGATAGGGTGAGAATTTTTGCACATAAGAAGATTTTTGATAATAAATATAAAAATTAATTTTCAATGGTGGGATTCATTTTCTATTGATTCTGTGATTCATTGTTTAGTAATTACTGAAGATCAAGCTAGATATAATCCATTGAATAATACCGTTGTAGTTCATTAAATTTATACAGATGTGTGAGTCCTAATAATGAATTTTATACAGTTTTGATTGTTACTAAAAATTATAAAAAAAATTATTAAGTTAGTTAGTTACTTCGTAGTGCATAGCACGTTATTTACAGTCTCATCAAGGACGGTTATAATTTTATGTGAATTTCATATGAAATTAAAAATGAATTTGTTCCAGAATCAGGTATAGATTAGAAAAATAATATTCTTTTGACTGAAAGGGTTAAATTGTTTGTGTTTATTTGTTTTTAAATGATATTAAATAAATGTGTTCCGGAAGCATATAAATAAATGTGTTCCGGAAGCATACCTTTTAGTGACTACTCACGAATAATGTGAGATAAAGCTTTTAATTTACGTTACGACAACTATATTAACTCGATGATTTACATTTAACCAACTACACTTGTGAAGACCCGAGGACTCTTTATATAGCCGAAATTACGATTGTATTTCTGCTCTATAAAAATTAATCTCCTTTAAAGATAAGGATGTACAACTGCAAAATGTACATCACCTCTCAAAACCGCCATGGAGGAAGTAGGTAATGTGAAGATGTTTCGTCAGGTTCTGTGTTCAACTTCTCATCAAGAATGCGATCTTGTAAATTTCTCAAAATTCATCTCACTCAATACCTCGGATGCAATCAATATATCACCAAAATTTATTACTGTTAATAAATTCAATTTTAATAATATTTTGATAAAGTCCACCTTTTGTTATTGTTATAAATGAGTAATAATCCACTATTAACGATTCGATGTTCAAAAATGGAACGAAATTATATTGGCTTAACACTAAAATTCATTTAGTCATCTTGCAAATGCTTATTCAACATCAAACTATTAGGGATATTATCTGATGCATTTTGCAGTATGTTTCTGTGAATACTAAATTGCTAAGGATCGATATCCGCCCCCACTATTAATATAAACTTTTTATATCCGAGTGAATTTCATCAGAAAAGTAGCTCGTAGAAAAAGAGGTAAAAAGGCACCGCATGTCGCGGTGGTTAATTGAATCCTCTTGATTCACTTCTCTAAAAATTGAAACAGATCATCTAGTAGGTATCGCGAAATCTTGCAAATACGAAAGGATTTCTTTGCTTACTTAAATTACTCACTGAAGAATAAAATAAAATAAAAATGTTCACTTTTAGAAAATGAGAGCAGAGAATCAAACGCTGGCATGCCCATTGAGAACATCACAAAATATAGGCGAGATTCGTTATCAAAACTTCAAGAACAAGTTCCAACTTACCAACGTGTTTATTCGGATTGGAAACCTACGATAGATAAAACTGACGTTGTAGGCACTATGGAAGCAATAGCAGGTACCTACGTAATTATATCAGTGATACGTAATAATCCGTTTAAATATTAGTTTTGGATACTGAATCCATTAGCAACATTCGAAAAATAAATCATTAACGAAAATAAATGTTTCAAAGGTGTGCAACCGCAATCTCAATTGAAAGATAAATCTGTCTGGCGTAAATCGCAATTGAACACTTCGAACGTGGAGGATGCGGATATAGAAAGTCGTAAGCTCCGTCGCATGCGATCTAGAGGAAGTATCGATTCATCACCACCACTAGAAGTAAGTTCTATATGCCTAAATTCTGCAAACCTCCGCCCCTCCACCGTTTCATTCTCGCTAATTTTCTAATATTTTTTATAAAGGCTATAAAAGAAGAAGAAAAGAAGAAGAGTATCAATCCAGAAATCTCGACGCAACAAATCGCTAATCCGGTCCAAAAATCCATCATTAATGTCACTTCTATGGAAAAGCCCAAACTACCTCACGATCAACCTTCGTTACCTCCATTCGCTCCAAGAAAAGCGACAAAACGTAACGATAACGAGACCATCGATAAAATAGAAATAGACTCTGACAACATAGAAACACCTCCTGCCACCCGAAGGTTACTTAATCATCAACGCGGCGGTGTATCTGATAAAACCTGGTCAACTGGTATGAAAACAAAAGACGAAGAGGAAGTTCTCGGAGACGGCCAATTCGACCGGTTTTCTTCGACACGTCGTACGCGTCGATATCGTAAAGCTCAAGACGAAGATTCTCCCAAAGAGGTGACCGAAGTAATAGCCGAAAAGCAAATTTTACGACCTACCACGTTAAAAGTGAAATCTCAACTAGTCGATAGCGAAGATGCCGAGAGTAAAGAGCTTCGTTTGAAACAATGGCAAGAGAAATCAAATCACAAAACCGATTCTCCGCAAGTATCGCCCGTGTCGCCAGATTCCAAAAAAGAAATAAAGAACAAAATACCGGTATTGCAAAGCTCATACGTGCGTAATAATCGGCTGTATTCCACGTTACCTCATTCTTTCAAAAGTAAACTAGGTCCAACCAATGCTAGAAAAGCGAAAGGTGCTCAAGAAGAAAAAGAACTTACACAAGTCTCTTCGTTTATACCGGAAATCAAAGTTAGAGCACTGACACCGACGAAAACGCGAATAGAGCACGAGAATGATGAAGGTTTCGAAGAAACGCAAAGCCTCATATCAGACTCGCCGAGCCAAACTACTTCATCGGGTTGCAATTACGATATCGACAATATTGACTCGCCTTCGCCGTCCATGCTCATTTCAGACAACAAAACTAGCACCTTCACTCGTACCGATAGTAGTGGCAGCGGCGAAGGAAGCGGTTACGATGGTAAATTAAAAATTCAAAAGAAATCAGAACCGAAATCGTTATTACCAAAACGAACGGCATCGATGAAATTATCAAAACCAGTGAGCATCGACGAAGGTGCCAAATTTGTTAGAAGTTCCAGCGTCAGCCGAAATCCTAACGGTAGAAGTGATATGAAGCCGGTTGAACGAAAGCTAACGCCCTCGAGGATTAAAACACCTACGCCCATAATTAAAAATCCTCTACAGAGATATCCCTCGAAAAGCAGCTTGAAAAGTTCACGCAGTTCGTTGAACAGTTGCGCCTCAATTAGTACGGTGAAAAATGTTAAATCTAATCCTAAACTAGACAACTATACCAAAGTCATTAAAACGCTGACAAATTTACAAAATTCCTCGATCAAACCCTCCAATACCAAAGTTAAAAAACCCCTCACACCAGTTCAAAATAAAAATAAAGCCAATTCGGCAGCGACCAGTAGAAGTAGCAGCAGTGCTAGTAGTACGGAGCCAACGAAAAGAAGCGGTTCGCTTACATTGAGCACGAGTTTCAAAGAAAATTCTAACGAAATGGCCAACGATCATTTACAAAGGCTTAATTCTCAAAGTTTTATGAGACCCACAGCATCCAGTTCGGCGAAAGACATGACTGACACGAAACCAAAGTTAATGTTAAGAACACCATTTAAATAATCCCCTCCGATGTGCCCGTAGCTAATAGCAGAGAAGACAGCAGACGTTTATCTACCTATTCTAATGCGTAGCTTTGATTTCATTATTTCCGAGGAAACTCATGGAAACTACATATAACCGTATAAGAATCAAAATTGGAATCTTTATATCTAGTTTTACGTATTTTTTCTTTTTCTTTTTTCTAATTTCTTTATTTCTGTTTTTCAGATCGTACATTACATAATAATAAAAAAAATTGAAATAAATGCTGACCCCTACTATATTTAAATCAAATCAAAACTTACTACAAAAAAAATTGAATTTTTTCTCATTGTGAAAACATATTTAAAACAAATCAGGTAAGCTGTAATAGCTGTCGTTTTTTAGTTGAAAACTCAGCTAAAAACAAAATTAGAATTACTTATGCACCCACAAACAATATTTCGTTCAACTGATTAATGGAAAAGTAATGTTATGTAATGTGACCAAGTGTACATGCAATTGTAAATTTTTAAACAACTGTAATTTTGTAATATGTTTTTTGCGCATAAACTGACGTTTTTTGCAACAGTAATTATTATTATTTTCTTTTAAATACCTCAAATCCGTCGGAACTCCTCATGTCATAGCAATCTAGTCTCTAAATATACAATTCTTAGTATCACAGTTGGCAAGTTGATATAGTACATATATTTTAGTAAATTTCATAATTTCAACAACCAACATAATTTCAATGATAACAAATTTTACGAACTTGCTCCACATGCTTTCTTCACCGTTCCTAGGAAGATTTACCATTGTACCTGTAAATAACATGTTATATTGAAGTTACGCAGTTTAGTAATAGTTATCGTAGAGATCATCATCTATTCAAAAAAGATAATGATATTAAGTCTGAAATTCGACTAATTTGCATTTCTTTTCAAGTATTTTTTTTAATAGTTCTAGTCACGTATGTTAAAAAAAAATCTGAAAATTACATATGTCGTTTTTGTTTTTGTTTTTTGTTTTTTTTTTCAACTATAACTTTTGTATACATCGCTTTTATTTTGTTATTTTAGGGAAGTATAGGTACTAATCTTTATTGAAATATTCGTTATAAATTAATAAATAATGCAACGATTTGTCAAATGTTAATAAATTTAATTGTTAATATTCTAACGACGAACTATCGTAATTTCTTCAATTGTAATTTTAATTCAAATAAATTGTTTAACCGTGTTAAATTTTCAATAACCTGTGGAAATCTTATCAAGCTGAATTTCATTGTGATGAATTAATTTAGTCAAGTACATACTTTCGGATATGCGCGCGATACCTATCGTAACACAATTCATTTTAGGAAGAAGACGACAAGTTCCATAAAAAAAATTTCAATTTTTTAAAAGGTTGACAGAAAGTACTACATTACGAGAGATGAGTCGGTCTACCTTACCTTAATCTTAATTGCCAATGCGCTCCACGAGTGTAAAGGGGAAAGAATAGTTTCCAAATTACGTTCACTTTTGGAGTGGTATAGGAAATGTACGTATAATTCTATTATGTTTTTTGTTTTCTGATTTTTTACACCATACTACGTATACTATATTCAATTAATTTAAAGTACCTATTTGCAAATTGAAATTTTTCAAAAATATATTTTAGTAATTGTATAAATGGTGAATTCAATGAATTCGTTTCAAAAACATTTTAACCATGAATAAAAAATGAGAAAAATGATAAATTAAGTATACCTAACATACGCGTATTTGAAATTTAAATAGGTACGAATCATTATATGACCTAACCATTTCTGGTTTCAAAAAATTGATTTTAATTTTAGAATTGCTGAAGATTGAAATGATCTAAATTTTAGAGATATAGCGTAATATTTATACATGTTTCGCTTTTTTTCAGTCGTAGCAAAATGCTAACACTTTTGGTTCTTTACAGAAATAGTAAATAATAATGAGTAATTTGCTAAAAAGCTGAAAGCCTGATGCAACATAGCATTTTTGTATAGTAATAAATAATAATAATATTGAATACGTCTGAATCCTTATAATTTACCTTCGCATGAATTCTCTTAAGCAATCTTTGATCCGGTGTATTGGCCTACGGGCTACAACCCTATGAAGTAGAGCAGCAGCCACCAGCTATGGAGCGTAGATCATATTGATCTTTGCGTGCTTAGCGTTAGCGTTAACTTGCAGATATCGTTGGTGGCTAAATGACACAGCAATTTCATTATTTTGGCGATTGATTGACGATCTCTTGAACCCTAATCACAGTCTTATTCAGCTAATTCAGCAACTCTAAATCCGACGTATCTACACAACTGGCTAATCCGTAATTCCCCAGATTTTGAACTCTGAATGAATTCAGGAGCAGGAATCATTTCGAATTGTTGAAATGTTTCTTATTTGCGCACTCTTGTTTGAAATTTGTGAAAGTTGAAATTCTTTGAAGTGGTAGTTCATTACTTCGTTTCGTAAACGACTTCAATCAAGAGCATAAGCTTGGAAGTACGCGCATATACCGGGTGACTACTTGATTCGAGCATCCAATAAGCGAAAAAATTAGTTAAAAGTGAATAAATTCAGAACACATGTATATTTTTGACAATAAAAATATGAATTAAAATTTTGCATTTCATTGATAAACACTTTAAAACGTTAAATAAACATAAGTTTAAATTCGTTGAAGTGGTAGTTCATTTCGTAAACGACTTCAAGAGTGAAGTAAGGCGCTACTGGAAGTACGCGCGTATAGGCAACATAGGTATGTTTTGGAAAATGGATTCAAAATGGCGTAATATTATACAAGTGCACTCAGAGACGGAACACTAATGCCGTTATGTTGGGAGGTTGGGAACATTGATAAATAGTATGAATATGTGCATGCTCTAATCCAAAAAAGACTAACAACGTTTGAATGCGTGATAGAAATTTTTGACGATTCTCTCAAATTTATTATGTGTCAAAAAACGTGTTAGCGCGTTATTTAATGTATTTGTTTTAAATTAAACCGAAAAAATACATTCAAAATATTTTAAGCATGGTTAGTACATTGAATATTGCCTTTTTTGCAGTTTCCCTCAACATTGTGTTTATTAGATGACTTGTAGTACGGCAATGATGCACTTCTTAATGGCCATTTTGCTTGCTTTGTAATCTTTTACGTTATATATTACAAAATGATAAAGAAAAAGATTCCAATATACCGTTATTCATTCTGTTAGCCGAAGTGTAATGCAAATTTTTCAATTTTGTTCTCAGGCCTTCAAAGAAGAAAAGCCGACGGTAGCATCGGACATCCATAAAATTCGTATCACGTTAACTTCGAAGAATATGAAAAGCTTAGAAAAAGGTAGAGAAGCATTATGTTGGAAACGAAATTCATCTTTGTTTTACTAGCATTTATTAATCGTAAGTGTCAATGATTTTCAGTATGTTCCGATTTAATTGAGGGCGCTAGAAAGAAGAAATTGAAAATCTTTGGACCGGTTCGAATGCCTACTAAAATTCTTCGAATCACAACACGAAAAACACCTTGTGGTGAAGGTTCTAAAACGTGGGATCGATTTCAAATGAGAATCCATAAAAGAGTTATTGATTTACACAGCCCAAGTGAGGTCGTTAGGCAGATAACATCTATCAGTATCGAACCTGGTGTAGAAGTGGAAGTTACAATTGCTGATTCGTAATGTTGTAAGAATATTTTTGGATAAAATAAATATTATTTTTATTTTTATTTGCGAGTTGTGATTCATTAAGTAGCTTGGTTCCTTCTATTCGAAAATGATTCTCTTTTAATTACCAGTAAGAGCACGTAATATGTATATTTATAGTATGCTCACACCATGTCAAGACTGCAGTGAAATCGAAGAATTATAAAAAGAATTTTTGAAGTGATGTGTTCGAATTCGGTTATTCTCACGTTATTAGAATGTTGAACGGTTTTTTCTACTCATATTATGTGTCTCGGTATCGTGAAATATGACTTCGACAAAAAAAAAAAAGAATAGTTGCAATGAATGAAATCTTTTAATTCATTATTCATAAATTCATAATAAATAGGTTTACAATTCGCAGAATATTTTTAAAGAGAGCCAGTAACGTTCGTGCTTATTATAGGCGGATTCCTGTGCTTCCTGGACATTCTTTGTCACTCTTCTTCGTTAATACTGAAAAACAAAAATTATTATTCTTATGAGTTCGAAATGAGATGCGAGTATTGAAATGGTTCATTTATTATTCATTTTTGTCTGTATTTTGTCAGATTTTTTTAATTTTCTCCAGTGTATCAAGTTTCTCAATGTATGCGTATGTGTAGTAAAATTATTTTAAGCAAAAACATTTGCATTTAAGAGGGCACTAAATTGGACTTCATAATGAAAGGTCATCGAAGTAAATTTTACATTTGTCATACAGCAAAAATGAATTTTTTGATGTGGTAAAGCTGATAAATGAAAAATTGAAAACAGGCTTAGTTATAAAAAGAAAAAAGAATATTTACTTTTATTTTGTTCGCAGTTGTATTTCCTTAATGCACATTCGTTGATGAAGCTCAGCATCAGTTTACTGCCATCGCTAGCGCAAAGTGGTTTGTTCGAATCATCGCGGCAAATGTTTGCGCATTTGGCAGAAGCTTCATTTTTCTCCTTTTTGTCGAGAGGATTGCTTGCGACAACCGTCAGCACGGCTAAAATAAATTATTACTTATTAATAACAGATACCGAAAAGTCACTATTTCTAGAAAAAAACTAAAAAAATTACCGAATAAAACGATAATTGAAATTTTCATGATTAAAATTGTTATGAAGTTGATACTGATAGTACGGGTCAACTGATTGGCAAACGAATACTTGTTACGAGTACCTTAGTATAGGCCTTTATAAAGATTCTTCTTCAACGCATATGATAATTTTATTTAAATAATTATACTCGAGAGGAAATGGTTTTAAGCGGGAAACCAGTGTAAGGATGTGCCTCGTAAAAAGTATCGCATATGCTACCATTACTCTTTAATAATTTTGTTTATGGAATTTTGAAATTTTATATTGGGTTAAACACTCAACAATGCCGGAAAACTAGAAATTACCGAATCTGAACCAGTTTTGCGAGTTTTTCTTCTAATTTATTTCAAGTACAAAAAATTAATTTTTTCCGGAACTCTTTATTTTATCAACAAAACACGGCGGAAGACACTAATTTATCCACATATTCAAATTACTATGGTTATAGATTACTGGTGGATTTTTTTTTCCACTTTCGAAGCATTTGGTGTTTATTCAAAACATTGGAAAAATAAGTCAATGAAAACATTTTTATGATTTTAATTTAATATAAATATAAACTAATGAACGCAGAAATATTTCCTAACTGCATGTTGCATTCTTATTACCTACATTAATGAATCTGTTGAAATGAATATCACTTTAAAGTCATGGACATCACTCTTCTTATACTTCAACGTAATCTATAAATATTTCAAACAATTATTATTAATTATTATATTGAATATTTTGTATGAAAAATGTTAACACTTTTTGATTTGAGTCGAATGCGTTGACATGCGGTCAATTTTTTATGTGAACATTTAATGATTTATCATTTTCCACACGTTCTGATCAAAAAAATGTTTGCAACGAATGCTGCACGTTTGGTGTGGATGCGAAATACTTATGCTGCGATTGCGAGGTATTACTATATAAAATATTTTATATGTATTATTCATTATATTTTGATTAATGATGGAACAAGTTTATGTCAGTTCTTGTATGATAAGAAGAAAAAAAGTACCTACGTTATAAGCGTAGATAATCGTACTGTGAATTTGTGAATTGTTAACAGTATCTATTGAAAAATTTTTAGAAGTACGTAAGTAGATGTTAAATACGACACACATATACGTGGACCCAAAGCTTCACAAAAAATGTAAATTCAACTTCGGTAGAGTCAGATACAGTATAGATCTTATACGCGTATTCAATATAATTTTTCATTTCCTATTTGATAGCTACTTGTATGTTTCACGTGTATACTTTCAGTCGAAATGACACCCACTTTTGATAATTATTTGTTGTAGATTGAGTAGTAGTGGAACTTCATTATTCATTCCGTTTTGAGGCACATACGGTCACAATGGCATTATTCGTGAATAAATATTTTTTAGGAGACAATTATGCATTTTGAGACTCATTTCATCATTATCATTCACAATACATGTGTACATGATATTGGAAATTTGATTGATAAAATAAATGATTACTTACGTAGGCATGGGACTATTAATAGGTAGATAAATAATGTTTGAATTACGAAGCCTTTGTTAATGCAAGTACTTCTGTTTATTACAGACATGATAGGGCATTCGTAATAAATATTTAATAATAGCATATTCGTCAAAAGAATGAAAAAATTCTCAAAGATAATTTTATTTTAATTCTATAATTTATTTTTATATTTTTGTTAGAGCAATTTTTTTGTATCAACATTTTATAAGTATATAAAATACATTTTCATAAAAATTAAAATTACTCCTGTGCTTGGCATAGGTTATGACGTGAAGGGCGAACGAGGGGCATCTGTACAAGGACATTTTGGTTGGCATTTCTGTTGAAGCATGTTTCAAAACAATGACAATCTTCTTCCATCTTTGGATTAATTTTTTTCGAGCTTGGTCTCATTCGATTTTAAGTTGTTTTGTTCTGCGCAGTCTATACAATTAAGGATACATAATGCATTCGAAATTTCAGTCAAACAGATGTTTAGCGAATGAAGTAAATAATAAAGGATTTCAGAATAGAATAATTAGGAACGGAAAAAGCTAAAATAAACACTGATTTACCAAATAATTATTTCAAAAAGAAAAAAATATGAACATCAACGCGTAATTATAAGAGTAGCGTATAATAAATAAAAATTTCGATCATTTTGAAAATTTCTCATGGAATGGGTAGTGAGTTTCTACTCACTCCAATAATCTAGTGTACACTACTATACTTTATTCTACGCGAATATTACAATTGGAATTCAAAATTAATGATTTAATTAAATTGGAGCCAGAGATTTTGAACAAGAATAACTTATTGAAGACAAATTGATATTACACTAACATTTTATTAAATGAATGATTGTAAACAACAAAGGTCCATTAATAGTATTTCAAATGAAACTGACGAACCTTATTTTTAAATACTTACCTTCTTTGATAACTGGTAATTAAACCTCATTCATCAGTTCGCTAGTATAGGTAAGTAACGAGTTACCTATATCTATTTAAGAATATTCTCACCTCGAAAAGCGATATTGCTACGGTTACGCTTTCAATACACGAATAGTAATTTATATTTGATGGTAAGAATCTCTGCCCATATTTCTTAAATAAATTCATAGGTACTATCTTATTTTAGGAAACGTGTTTAAACTTACCTATGATGCAAAGTGGTATCGTGAGCTTTTGAGAATGTTATAATGGTCTTATTTTCAGAATCTAAGTAAATTAAGGCCATTTTCTTCGTGGTTAGAGTAGAGGCAGGCTCAAAAATTGTATTCAGGTAAATGTTTTATTAATTCGATATTTCTCATGTTTTCATAAAAAAAAAAAACAACTTGTAGATAATTTTCAGTACAATACAAATCATAAAAGTTATTTTCTTTTCACTAACATAAGCAGTAAATCAAATCCCTCTGGGAAAGTATTCATTTACTCCTCGATTAGGATTCGTATAGTATCACTCTATGATAAAAATGATTATGTAAAATTTTAATGACTTTGAAACTCCCACCAACCTACTTTGACATGGAGAGTTTTACCTTACGAGCCACAAGTGAGGAATGATCGAAATGAAAAACAATATTATTTGTCGTGGATATGTTTGTCTGCATAAAATTCTATCTACCGAACTCACGAACTCTAAATGTATGACTCATGAGCAAAAAATTAGTCAATCTAATTTGAAAAAAAACTTATTCAGTATAAAAGTTTACTACATTACGGATCTGTGTGAGATATGAGAAATAGATTTTGTTCGAAAAAATTGCAAACATATGGCGAAAAAATTAATATCAGCAAATTTTGATCTCTGTTATTTTTCTTCTTGAAAGATGAATTTTATTAAATTATGTTGATTAAATCTATTTTATCTAAAGTACTTTCAGTGGGTCTATTTATTAGTTGAAATCATATTTTTTTTTAAATGAATTTATTTTAGGTCGCCCGACAACTATTACGGCATTTGCAACCGATAATAGGTAATTCCTTAGGATCACATCACATATCTAATTTGAATACATTTTATAGTTCTTGACTTTAAACCTAATTAGTAAAGTACCTATACAACCTTGGATTACGCCTGATTGCATAACTTCCCCTATCTTATTAATCGAATTCATTTATGCTAAAACATTTATTTTAATAATATGGAACTCAATTACATCGGTAATAGTTTTGAAATGCATTTTTTTACTTCTTATACATCACTTGGTAAGTAGACACTCAGCAATAAAAATTAATCAACTGCTATATATGATACCTTTCTTCCTTCAATTACCTATGGATGCATAGATGTTATATGAAGGAAGAAGGGAGGGGGTTAATTTTATTTAAATTTAATTCGAAATGATGCAATCAAATTGCCAATACAAATTTGTACGCAAATCTATCGTAAAAATTGCTGATATTTTGTTAAGATAATATATTTCTCAACTTATAAATTTATAATAATTTTGAAAGGGTAAATATTACAACTGGGTATGCGAGATTTTGTTTACAGTCATATTGAAAACAGAAAACGATAAGTATGTTAATTATATGTAAATGCAGTACCTATATTTCTTGGACTTGAAACAAAAAATACAATTTTTCAGCCATTCCAGCTATATAAACGAATATGCTACCTAACAAAGTACTATATTCTTTACTTTTTCATGCAAAAAGCTACTAGTGACTTATACAAAATGACTTTAAATTTCGTTAATAAAATGAAACTAATTAGTTCTACTTTTAATTTAGCAGAAAACGTTAAAACCTGCAGGAATTATTTCAACAATTCACAGAATGGACTGAGGTAAGAAAAATCAATATTTAAAATTTTATTAAAGTTAATTCAATTTTTCGATTTTTATAATGCTTCACTGCAGAGAGTTCAACATTCAATTAAGTAAATTTAATGGTAACGACGGAGATTACGAATCGAAAATTAAAGCAGCTCAACTTGTCTCTGTGGCCATACAAACTGATGAAAAGTTATCCTTGAACAATACTTATTTGTCAGAACGTAATAGAAAGGTTAGTAACTCATATTGGTGGATATTCTCTAAAGATATAACTAGCAATACATGGATTTCATCAAATGATGAAATTGCTCTTATTTTCAGATGATACTATACAACGTAACCGGTGGAAGGTATTGGAGATTAAAGATATGTTATAACGCGTATCGGAGTTTGGCCCCAAAATCTATGCTCACCGACGAACACTTATTGCGTATTTCTATACTTGGTTACCTGATAGAACAAGTAAGTACACTACATCATCCAATGTCGAGGCCAAGACATGAACTTTTATTCAATATAATAAAAACTGCATACATCTTGGTTTGTTTAGTATCTATCGGCTTATATTATATTGGACGATATGGCCGACGGGACGGAATTACGAAGAAATAAACCATCATGGTATAGAAAAGTAGGAATGACACGTGCATGCACCGATGCTACCTTAATGCTACACGGTGTTTTAATCGTATTGAAACAAATTCTCGAACATCATTCAGGTTATGAGCGTTGCATCGAAATTCTAAACGAAGTAATATTTCAAAGCTTATAAAGAAGCAGTGCCGCTGACAGATAGGGGCAAAGAGAGCAAATCATTCGGGGTTTAACAGTCTCTAGTGAATACCCAACAAGTCGGGAAATCCTAAATTGTAGTATTGGAGAAAAGAAATGCTTGAAATTAATTAAATTAAGAAATATTCAACAAATTAAAAAAAAAAAAAAATGAAATATTTAGAAGAAAAAAAAATGAAATAAAAAATGTTCGAAAATAAGAACATGTTAGAACATTTTTCAAATGTCTCAGAATTAAGAAAAAAAATCCAAAATGAAAATGTCCTGAAAATTTGGAAAATGTTAAAAAATGATAATTTTTCATTTCAAGTTCTCGTCTGAAGGACGTGATTTCTGAAAAAAAATTCCATGGGCAGAGTCAAAATTTATTTTCACTACATGCTCAATTGTTTAATCCTTGCTGTTGGCGGTTCTGCGAAAGAAGTAATCATTCTTCAATTTTTAATAAGTTAACGTTCACGAAAATGAATAATTCGAATACTCCTCCTTTATCATACTCAGTTCGGTATGTGGGGATTAGTCCAAGGTCAAATTTTGGATGGCTGTCTCACTGCCGATCCCAATAATCAACGTTATTTCAACTGGGAAACCTATGAAAAAATGGCGTTCGGCAAAATGGCCGGAAATTGTTTCTACTGTCCATTGATGATAGCTATGACTATGGTTTGTTGATCTTTTCTGATCACTAGTACGTAATTATAATTTTTGGTGATTTTAATTTTTTATTACTTATTTAGGGGTTTCTCTTTCACTTGTTATTTTTTATAAAATTGGTTTTCATTCAAATTCTTTATTTTTAAAATTTTTATTCGAATGCCTAATTTTATTTTATTTTATTTTATTTCTAATCAATTTTTTGATTTATTATATTATACTAAACATTTTTACATTTCAATTTCTCCTTTTTAAACTGTATTTTTCACTCTCTCTTGCCTTGTTTTCATTGTTCTATCTATGTTTTTTTATGATTATAGGCTAATTATGATTTTACAGCAGTCTACGATAAATTAGCTAATATTATGAACGAAATGGGTATCTGGATTTTGATGGAAGTGAGTGACAATTTTTT
This sequence comes from Phenacoccus solenopsis, assembly GCA_009761765.1. Taxonomy (NCBI): domain Eukaryota; kingdom Metazoa; phylum Arthropoda; class Insecta; order Hemiptera; family Pseudococcidae; genus Phenacoccus; species Phenacoccus solenopsis. The sequence goes on from CM019754.1 coordinate 2,730,719, forward strand.
AACAAATTACCAAGCTAATTATTTAGATTAGCAATAAGGTAGATATTTGAGGCAACTATATTATCTACTTATTTCATTTTCTTGTAATTATTACTTTGCAAATAATAAATCAGTTTTTAATGTAATTTTTTAAGAATAACATAAAAATCTCGAAACAGCCAATAAAATTTATGAATACATAAGACTACAATTTACAAAAAAAAATGCTTGTAGGAATAATTTTACCCTGAAAGAACTTTTCCTACAATTTCAAACTCATTTTTAGCGGTCCTCAAATAGAAGTATATATAATAGGGGTTGAATCAAAATGGTTCTGGAAGAAAGCTGAAATTTTGACATAATGAACGATATTTCAATTTAAAACAATGTTTTATGCGCAATTTCCATCACTTTTAATTTTTACAGGGTTCCTAAAATGTCGGAAAATCGAACTTTCCGATACCAGTCCAAATGTTTACCGGGCTGAAACTTTCATGGATTAAATATTCTTCATATACGCTCGAACCATGTAAAACAAAAGAGTGATAATGGAGTGGAAGGGTGTAAGGGGGAATATTCGAAACGTTGAAAAATAGAAAAAAGTTCCAACATCCCCTTTTCCAAAAAAATGGGTTGTTTATTGAAGTAATATTTTTTACACGATGTCTTACATTAGAACTAATCATTTTAAGCGATTGAAAACAAAACAAAATTTTCAGCCAGTGGTCCAAATTTTTTTTCCACTTCACTATTTCATTTGAAAACATTTTTTACACTACATGCATGAACTTTTAATCGTAAGTAAGTTAGTCCAAAATGAGTCTTATGTACATTCCTCCCTTCACGTCGATTAACTCAATAAAAAAAAATAAGAAACAATTTCAAGGTATCTTGATAAAACTATAAGCAATTTTAATGAAAAAAAAAAAAATAAAGTAATATAATTTCAGAATGATTATCAAGATCGTTACGGAAACCGAACAGGAAAAAGTCTAGACGAAGACATTAAAAATGGTACTTTGACTTGGATGATACTCAAAGCTATAGAATATGCTAATAGCGATCAAGAAAAAATTTTAAGGGTAATTCCATTATTTAGCTAACTGACCCAGTTTCAAGTTTTTCACCAACTGTTTTGAATGTTTTTCTGTAAAAGGAATGTTATGGAAAAAGAAATACCGAAAGTGTCCGAGCCGTTATCGATGTCTACGAACAAATTAACATGAAACAGATAGCAGAAGCTTTTAGAAAAGAATCGTACAAACATATTGAGAAGAGTATTATCGAATTACCAGATCAAAGTTTACAGAACTCATTATTATATCCTTTACAAATAATAAGTAAATGGTATACGACGTAATTATTATATAATACAGCTTTTGCAACACCAATCGGCGTTTTAATTGTAATGAATATTCACACACGTGTACGTGTCCTAACTTGAAGTTTAAAAATAGTCTTTATTTTCATTCTACGAAATCGAGTGGGGGTATATAAAATTGGCCCACATACACTCAAATTCGCATGGTATGAGAATAACAGTACAAATGAAAAAGTGCATTTCTTAATTCTTATTAACAGTTCCGACGTAAAATTATTCTAAAGGAAAAATGACAAAAGCCGGGTCTCACTTGAAAACATTTAAAGATTACCACTTAGCATTGCGTTCGTGTTTATCGGATGACGATTTTAATACTTTTAAAGAACTGAAAACTAATCGAGAGAAAATAATATTCATTAATGGACTGAAAAATTGTCCCATGTATCCGATAAATGCCCAAGTAAATCGTAACAAGAACATTGAAGAAGCAAGGAAATTAAAAGAAAAAGGAAATTTGTTTTTCCAAAAGGAAAAATACAACGAAGCGTGTTGGTTTTATTCTCAATCGATTTTAAAAAGTACAATATATTGTTCAGGTAAATGAAACTGTTTACTAGGCTATTTACAATATAGGACAACGAGAAAAATTTGTTATATTCTCCCCAACCACATTTTTATTACTTCAGAATCGAAGGATGAAATTCCTATCTATTTCGCCAATAGATCAGCAGCGCTGTATCACTTGAAAGAATACGAGTTGGCAATAAATGATATAGATTTCGCGTTGAACAATAATTATTCGAAACATCTTTCATACAAATTATTAGACCGGTAAAAAAGAATTTTCTATTTACTCACCTTCGTCTTCGTATTCTCTAACATATCGTTTTGTACAGTAAAGCACGATGTTTGTTGGCTTTGCAAAAATATCAACAAGCGAGTGATATTTTCAAGAAAACTATCCAAGTACTAGATGACGCTAAATTACCTTTAGACAGAAGACAAAAATGGCAAAAAGATATTCAAATAATGCTCCTCATGATGTCTAAGAATAAACAACTAAAAGACTGTATGTCTTAGCTCTTTAACACCAGTAAATTTTTAATACGATCATTTTGAACGGCACATTTCTGATGTACAGGTGTAACATCAGCATCGAAGAGCACATCAAAATACGACGATGACAGAGTTAAAGGGAAATTAAATTCCAAGTACGAAGCTATCACATCCGCCATCGAAATAAAATATGCGGATAGTATGGGTCGATTTGCCGAAGCAAAAGAAGATATTAATGCAGGGCAAGTTGTACTGGTCGAAGATCCTCATTGTGCAGTCTTATTACAAAAGTATCAGTTCACTAACTGTTATCATTGTTTTAAGAGGTGCGTTGGTAGGTAATTAACGTTAGCGACAAATAATCAACACGTAATAAGAACAAGAGTATATTACAAATGCACGTTGACAGTAACTAAAGGATGGGCTATAGGACATGGCATGGAAGGAGATCAAATTATTCTAAATGCTGAATAGACTATTATCCTTTCTTTACAGGCTTTAAGTTTACAGGTTGCTCGTGCTCCATCAGGAAATGAGCAGCCTCATATTACAATCATAGATGGCGCTCATATTCATATGTAGTGGTTCATCTACTTTATATTTTGCTGAAAGGGCAGATATAAATTTAAAAAATGATTTCTCCTTACTCGTAGTGAGTATTTTCAAAATTTTTGTATTTAATAATCTGAGGGATGCAGGCATGCAGAAATATCGCATCCCTGGGACTGCAACAACATCACATCTCAAAAAAAATCCTTGACTGCAAAAACACCACATTTCAAAAAACGACCAAAAATAATTTGCGCTGCGAAAATCTGCCTTTACCATTGGAAAGAACGTGAAAAATTAGTAAGGATAAATGAAAAATAAAATGAATTTGAATTCGTATTTCGTTATTTAGAAAGCAAATGAAAAGCTATTTTCTTGAGTTTCGGTTATTTGACGTATTTTGAGATGTGGTGTTGTTGCAGTCTTTATTTAAAAATTTATTAATTTATATTTCTATAATAAAAACAATCATTTTTGTTTTTAATTAATAAATTAAATTTTAATATAATTAATTTTATAAAGAAAATAAAATACTTTTTACAATATATTTATATTGTTTGCGCCAGAATATTAAAGAAAATTCAATGCAATCAAAGAATTGATGACAAAAGATATATTAAGTGCAGTAAAATAATGGAAAAAATGAAATTATGTACGAATAAGTTTGAAAAATTTTCTATCGACCATACACCTTAAAATTTTTTAATAAAACTGCATAACATTTCCCACCGTACACTTCAAGTAGATATCAACTAAAAAACCTTAAATAAGCAGAAAAACTTGGAGAAATTTTTTTCAATTTAATTCAATAATAAAAATAATACATAAAAAAAGATTAAACTAACTATTACTAAAACAGCAGTTTATTTCAGTTCAAGTTACCGGTTTCGGCTATCCTTCATCATCGAGCAATATGATATAACTATTAGCTATTAGTATAGCATCAAACGCCAAAACTATTTCAATAATATTTTTCTATTAATTTTTTTACACTTTTTCATTCAGTTTCCTCTACTAACCTTTGGCATAACCTACATTTTTTGTCAGTAATGCCATATTGCATACTCAATACTACTGGCGTAAACAACAGTTTTACGCGCCTTAAAAGTTAGATACTAAAATAAAAAATTTTTAAACTCCTCACTATCAAGGTGAGAAATTTATTTTGAAATTTTGTATTTCTGCCCTTTTACTAACTGGAGTAGGCAAACCACCACAAATAAGTGTCACAAAAGTAGACCTACATGTGCTGCAAAAGCGGTTAACATCGAGATGGAACACTTGGTAGGTGCATCCTAAGAAAAAAAAATTAATTAAGACATAGGAAGCCCTTTTAAATTTAAAACTATTATCGTCTAATGTGTACGATATTAGACTTTCTGTTCAACACTAGTAAGTTTACTGCCTGTAGGGTGAAAGCTTGTTACGCGTGTCCATCTTGTGACCAAGTGATCTTTTGCTCACAAACGTGCACAGAAGCGGCGCTCAAGTACCACAGAATCGAATGTCCGGTCTTAAGTACTATTTGGGAATCGGAAGTGTCTGTAACGTGTCATATGTCATTTCGAATTATAACGCAACAGCCTTTGGATTATTTCATTAGTAAAAAGCAGAGCTTGGAGGTGAATTGTCAATTTGTTTTTCATGCGAAATCTAATTTACTAATATATAACGCGGATTACATGACAAATATTTCTTCTCTAGAGGAGCAATCGAAGGGAAACTCCCAAATATAAAAGTAGCGATTATGAAACCATATTCAACTTAGTTAGCCACGAAGAGAAACGTAAACCAGAAGACTTACTGAATCGAATCCATATGGCGCTATTTCTGTTGAACTGCCTGAAAATAGGCGGATATTTTGGAGAAAATAAAAGAGAAAAAAATTTATCACAAAACGAAATCTTCATTGCCGAGCTTTTACTACATCATTTACAAATCTCTCAGTTCAATTCGCACGAAGTATCCGAGTTACATGTGGAAAACGATGATTTAATAAATAGTTCGTCTCAATTCATAGGAGGTGCGATTTACCCCTCATTAGCGTTGTTCAACCATTCATGTAATCCAGGAGTGATTAGGTGAATTTCATTATTTTTTAATTTATAGTATTGACATTAGGTATAAAAATTATAAAAAATGATTCGATATCAAAAATATTTGTTAGATATTTCAAGGGAACAAAAGTAATAACAAGAGCAATACGGCTGATAAGAAAAGGTGAAATGGTGGCTGAAAATTACGGGCCAATTTTCACCGAAATGAAGAAAAAAGAAAGGCAACGTACTCTAAAAGAGCAATACTGGTTCGATTGTACTTGCGAAGCCTGTTTCAACGATTGGCCCACCATAACACAAATGCAAACTGAGGAAAACATTAGATTTAGATGCAACAACAAGGAGTGCCAGTCTTTAATAATCGTCAATCCCAACGCGGACAGTTTCTTGGTAAACTGTGACAAATGCTTTCAAAACATCAACATCTTGAAAGCATTGAAATCACTACAGGTAAACTGAAACAACACGTCGCATAATAAGTAAATAACATTTTTTATTTTTTTTTACAAAATAAAACAAAACACTACATTTAGAAACAGATACAATTTTAAATTTGGAACCAGGGCGGTATTCCAAATCTACCCTTTCTAGCTTTGACGAACATTTGATTAACTTTTTTCATTTCCTTAACGTGATTTTCTCTTTCTTTTACTTCATCAGCTTTAATGGTTTCCGATACTAAGGAAGGAAACTCAAATTTTTCACCTCGAGGTAAGGTGACATAAGCCCTTCTAAAATCGTCCTCTTTCACCAAATACCCATTTTTAAAAGCTGGCCTTATTTTACCATCTTCAAGATCACTTTGAACATGTATAACACGTACATTATAAATTTTCTCTAAATAATTGCGGATATCGTAGTTCGTCATACCAGTGGAAGTTACAAACTGTACTACATTCGGTGGTTGAGGTTCTTCGGGTTTTACAAGTTTCATCCAAAAATTTGGTAAGAATATTCTTAGTTGAGGGTTGCCTAGTTGGTAAATCGGATAAAATCTGGTGGACATGTTTGCACTCTTTTATCTGAAAATAAAGTAATATTTTAAAATTTTACAGGAAACTGATGAGAAATTCAACATCGCTCAAACACTTCTAAAACTTAACAAAGTGAACAACGTATTGGAAATAACATTACCGCTTCTAAGGATCTTGGAAGAAACACTAGTACCACCTTTTAAAGATTATTATTTATGCGCACAAATAATTCGTACATGTTTCATTTCTAAAGGAAATGTTTACCTGAAGAAAGCTTGAAATTGTAGGAAATTCAGTCACGTTCACGTGGTCGAAAGATGCTCATTTATCACACAATTTAGGTTTCCTCATTAACTGAACTTCGATAAGAAATAGTGTTTTAGATATTTTATTAACATTATAATTTCCGTGTGTAATTTTGGCTGAAATAAAGGCGATTTACTAAAAATTCAAATTTGAGATATTCTTGAATTTATTTATTTTTCTTATATTTTATTTATAGCGAATTGGCTTGTTGAGTTTGTTTTCTTACTTTTAAATATTAAGAAAATCCTCTGTTTCTCTTACATTTTGATTGAATGGTTCAGAATGATGTCACATATGAATGACGACATGAGCGGGAAGGGGAAGATACTCATCAACAAAATCAACATCGAAAACCACTTGGTCGAACATTCTGAATAAGTATGACGTCATGCATTCAAAAAAAAAAAAAAAATTTCTGTTTAATCCGCATGGAGCGCTATAATACATATTGTCTGTGAAGATTAAAAAAATAGTAACATACATTAGTTTATTTTAATGCTGCCACTTTAGTGAAGAAAAAGTGTAGAGTAAATCTTCAGTTTAATTAATTAGTTATTAATAACTATTTTTCAATTTTCTTTCCTTTACTTTAATTAAAATAATATTGTTCTGGTTGTATAAATTTGAAGTTATATTTAGCATCTTAGTTTTGTATCAAGCTATATTTTGATATTTGAAGTGTACTTGGATGTTAAGTTTCGCCCAGAATGAATTTTTATACCTGATAATTTATTTTCCAATGTAATGAACTGTCTTCGGTTATGTGATGCAGTGATATGAGTGATTTTTCTACTGCGATCGTACAAAGAAAAGAAATATCAATTAAAATATGTAATGTCCTTTTTACAGTAATAAGAAGCTTGCATATGTTATGATTTGCAGCACAACAATGAACGGTGTTTTCCGCTCATTTAATACCTAACGATGCGTATATTTTTAAATTAGCTTTATAATTTTTCATTTCTTCAACGATTTTCCATAAATATCCATCGACAAAATGGAAAACGAAATTTGGAGAGAATGTACCAGCTGGTTAACGCGTTGTGGAGCGTTACGCCCTGATCACAAGTTGAATTGGTCCGATTCAACGATTGCAGATTTTGCTTATACGCTACGAGATGGTGTATTGTTGTGTAATTTACTCAATATTCTGGATCCAGAATCCTTCGATATGAAAGATGTTAATCAAAAGCCTCAAATGGCCCAGGTATCCTTCGGAAAGTATTTTATTTATTATAGTACAAACTTTTCATTTTATCGTATACTATTCTTCTGTCGTAGTTTTTGTGTCTTCGAAACATCAAAACTTTTTTACAAGCTTGTCAGGATGTATATGGTTTACAAGAATGCGATTTATTTGAACCTTCCATGTTATTCGATCTGTCTGATTTCTATAAAGTGATGAACACTTTGTCTAAACTTTCCAATTGCCCAAAACTAAGGAAAAAAGGAATTCCGTAAGTTGCGCATATCAATGAAGGTAATGAATTTCAATCGCTGTATCTCCTAGTAATGCATGTTTGTTTGTTCCTTAGGGGCTTTTGCATTCCTAAGCTAAGGACACCATCTCAAGAAGATATTTATCGGAACTTGAATGCTGGGTAGTAATTTTTTTACATTTTGTGTTGGATATTTTTGAATCAATATGTTTGTACTAAATCTATGTAGGAATTATTCTAATTTAATGTTTACTTTCATTACCAATTCTTAAACGGCTTTGAGTTACTTCTGATTGACCTAATAAGTTAATTCTTTTTACATCACCTAGTATAAGTAACGATACTAACGATACCTCTGTCGGTGAAGATATTGCCAGCATTGACAACGTATTACGTTGGTCTCCTTTTGACGACGGAGGTGAGAGGCACGTTTACGAAGAATTATGTTACGTTACCTTTGGAAAAGAGGTGAATGAAGATATTATTCGTAGTTTCGTTGTGTGACCAGTATTACGATTTTTTTTCGTGTAGTTAAAATAATAGCTTTGAATTGGCGCGTACGAATTCCTCATTCTTATCTAGTTAAATATCTTGCTTTCATCTAAAAAAGCATTTTTGAATGATTTGTTGTGTGCTTTTGAGAATTATTTCATATTTCGTTTTATGATTTCGTCATTTTTACGTTTTGAAGTTTGCTGTGGACATCTTTACGTGTGTCACTCTGCTATTATGAATTTATTAGCACGTATTAAAATTGCTTGGATATTTTGTCCCTTGTATTTTACTTTGAAATTGCATTGATCGTTTGATTGCCATCATTAAAAAGGAAAAGGCATTCATTACGGTAGTTATCGAGATCTTCGTTGACGTAAGGTTTAGGTTTTGCCATTGTATAGTTCGTGTAATGAAAATATGTTTATGGCTCGATTTTTGATAAGTAATTCCTCCAGGAGTACGTTTCGTAGTGATATTTACAAACATCTTCAATACGCAATGAAATCTAACCTTGTATGAATAATGTTTCATGATAAAATTACGTAATTTTATTCGAATATTTAATTTGTAAGTTTGCTTTGTTGCATGTGCTTTTGGCTTTTTATATTTCCTGCTGATCAACAATAGGGAAGTTACTACTCGTAAGTGTACCGTTGGTGGAACAGACATTGAATTCGGAGCTTACGATAACCATATACATAACGAAGAAGTATATCACGATTTATGTTCTATGAAAAAAAGGAATACGCTGTTGTCGCAGGTAGTACGCTGAACGAAGTTATGCTTAATGTTCATTATTTTCCCATATTACCGAAATATTATGCTATAATTTTTTTTATTATTGACTATAAAATATGGTATGTAAATGATATTTTAGATCCCTGTCGCTGTTGTCCCCAGTATTGAGAAAAGAGACTACGTTATCAACGAATTAATCGAGACAGAAAAAAATTACGTCGATGTACTCAATACACTACAAAAGAGTTTTATGCGACCCCTCGTGAACTACATAAGAGAGGACGATTATGCGGTTATATTTTTCGGAATCAAAGTGAGTTAAGTTCTGTCGCAATTCAAATAGTTTCGGTATGTTGTATTATTCCTGTGCATTTGTTTACGTTCTTGAAAAATATAGGAATTGGCCGAAATACATACGGGATTCCATATTCAGTTACGCAAAGCATGTACTCCATGTAGTACCCAAAGATTGAGCGAAGTTTTTTTAGGTTGGAGGCAAAAATTCATTATTTACGGTGATTACTGCGCCAACTTGACCGTAGCAGAGTCTCGTATTTTAGAGATTTGTTCTAAAAACGAAGTTATCAAGCAGGAGATAAACGTATGTGTTGAAGTTATTTTCTACCTCTGCTTCCATTTCTCTTATTCGTTTGTTTATAATGTATTGTTTTAAATGTAGCGTTGTCAACAAGAAGCTAATAATAGTAAATTTAAATTGAGAGATTTACTATTTGTACCAATGCAACGAATTTTGAAATACCATTTACTTCTCGATAAACTTTTGCAAGAAACGCAACCTGTAAGTTTTTTTTTTTGTAAATGGTTTCTTTATTAGATTACAAATATGTAATTATATTAATGAATAATTTTTTATGATTAGCACCACGAAGATTTTCGTGGACTCGAACGAGCCAAAGAAGCTATGGTAGATGTAGCCGAATATATAAATGAAGTTAAAAGAGATAGCGATACTTTGCATATAATTGACGATATACAGGTAAATCTAATGAAATGGCATTCGTTTACTCAAGGAACTCGTTTATGCGTATAATTAATTGTATAACCTTTTTACTTTGTTTTTTTAGCGATGTATCATTGATTGGAATTTAACCGAAAACACCGATCTTAAGGATTTCGGACGTCTTTTGAAGGACGGAGAAGTGAAAATAAAGTGTGTAAATGACCCTAAAACTCGAGCTAGGTACGTACAATTACAATATCGTTTTTAGTTGAGTTTTCAATTAAAAGCGATGGCTATTACAGTCTATTTTTTGTTACTGGGGAGGAAGGAGGATCTTCATACCTGGGCTTTCAGATAATTTCTAATTATAATGGCAAATGTCCAGCTTCATAGTTTTTTCCTCGTTCATTCCGCTAGCGAGTATGAATGAATATCGCTCAAAATTTGCTGAGAGACTTCATGTAATGCGGAAAAAGGCGATTTACCTAAAAATAGTAATTAACCCAAATTTTGTGAGGGTTGAAGGATGAGAGCAAATTTCTCAAAATTGTTGTTCTTGATGTCATATTATAAAGACGACAACATATCCGAATATCACATTCCTGTGTTTATTTGAAGGGGAATTGGAGCAAAAAGCAGTTCTTTGAGAAGCTTTTTAGTTATCTTATGAGATTTTTTTATATTTTTTCTCTAAATCGATCTATAAAGTACAAACTTCGTATGTGGAATTAGTTAGGGAGCAGAATATGATTTTTTTGAATTTGAATAAAAATGGATTCAAAATTCCTGGAAATAGTCAGAATTTGAGGGAAGCTGGAGAAACTTGAAATAGTTTAAATATGATGAATATGGGCTTATATGATTACTAGAAATAAGAAGTAAACTACCCACATCTATCCTCACAAATGTGGTGGAAGTGAACGAGAGGTCGAATTTTTTTTATTACTGTTTCATACGACATTTGTATAACTTGCAAAAGTGAAACTTCAAATCACAATATTTAAGGAAAGCGTGAAGAGTCTCAAGATGCTAAAATTGAGTAAATATGGGCTTATGTGATTCTTTTGAGCAAGAAATACTACATATTTTAAAATTCAAGTTTTAAGATGATTTTGAATGGCATAAGTGGGGTTTTCATCTTTGAGACATGCAGCATGGCAGCTTAGATTTTTAATGAACTATTAACGATGTATTGATAAATTAGATTTTATACGAGTATTTATCTCCTTGTGTTTTAGATATGTTTTCGTATTCGACCAAATACTGCTGATGTGCAAATCGATGAGGGTAATGCTAACTCTTCTGACTAAGCTTTAAAATACGTATCAATCAATTTTAATATATAGATTTATTTAAACTTGATATGGCATGTAGGGCGAACAGTACAGTTTGAAAGAAGTATTGCGTCTTAACGAATTCAAAGTTGAAGAATTAACTCGACGAACCATTAACCGTGAAACTTCGACGAGATGGAATCATTCATTTTATTTAGTTAATAAATTTGAACCAAATATAGTGTACACATTTTGTTTAAAAACCGAAGATTCTCGAAGAAAATGGATCAAAGCTTTGCAAGATGCTCTGTACGTGAAATTAATTCTGTTTTGTATGTTAATCGTTCAGTATAAACAAAATGGTCGTTTTATTACAGAGATAATATTGAACCTTCAGCTACTCGTCACACCGAACATAAGTTCGTGTTTCAAACTTTTGATAAACCATCTGTATGTAATTATTGTAGTAAATTTTTAAAAGGTCGAATATTCCAGGTAACAAAATACGCGTATAGCATTGATAACATTTTTTATTTAGGTTTTAATCTAAATATGTTAAAATATGAACTTGGAATAAATTTTACAGGGCTATAAATGTAGCAATTGTGGAATCGCCGTACATAAAGGGTGTATTGTTAATTCGAGTCGATGTGGTACTAGGCATCCACCTGAGATCCCTCCTAGGCCACCGTTTGTTATGTGTGCTTCACGAAGTCCCATTAGTCCTAACGCTGCTACTCCTTTGGATGGACATAATGCACTGGAATGGACTCGCGATTGGTCTGATAAAGACTTTTTATCCGAGCATTTATGGTAATTTGGATAAATGTAAGTTATGCTTACCGTGGTTTTCTTTGACGAATACATAATTATTTTTAGGTTTGTTGGCGAAATGGGACGTGATCAAGCTACTAACCTGTTGGAACAGGAAGTTGACGGTACATTTTTAGTTAGAATTCGACCTCAAGGCCCTACTCATACTAACGAATCTGCTTTTGCCTTAAGTTTGAAGTAAGTGTGCAATTTTTTTATCGTACATTTTAAATACATAATTATAACTAATTTTTTTTTACATTTCTTTTTTTTTAGAACGGATGGAAAAGTCAAACATATGAAAGTGTACGAAAAAAAGGTGAACGGAGCATCAAATTATTACTTGTCGGAATCTCGTTTTTTTCCAAGTTTAGTCGATTTAATCAGTTGCTACGAACAAACCAGTTTAGGTGAAAATTTTATGGGGTATGTAAAGACGCTTATATTGTTGAGTAAAACATAGGTACTTGGAAAAAACATTCATATTTTTCGTTCATTTACTGATTTTGATATTACGTAGGTTGAATGTTCGACTTCAGTGGCCGTTTAGAAGAATCATGGCTATTGCAGAGTTTGACTTCAATCCTGCCGAACCGAATCAGTTACCGTTAAAGAAAGGTTGCCATGTGCTAGTACTGAGTAAGGAGGGTGACCACAAAGGGTGGTGGAAAGGTCAAATTAATGACAGGGTTAGTGTCTCGCAAATTATTGAATTATGTTTTAGAAAATAATTTGTCGTGTTACAATTAATTAAATTTGATTCACAGATAGGATTTTTTCCGAAAGTTTATGTACGTGAAGTATCAGATACTTTCCAAATGAATCGACATATGTAATATGTTCAGAAATGTATTTTAAATTCTCACTTTAGCTTTATTTTCGCTTGTTTTTTAATTTCGCCGTAGTCTGTGATACTATTTAAGTAAGCTTTTTAATTTTTGTTTTGACTTTTTCGTCTTTAAATTTTGCTGAATTGTACATTATTTTGTTATTTTTGCTATTCTTTTATGTAATTTATTTTTCTATGTAATATTTTACTTAATATGACTTATTTGTTGTTTTTTTTTTCATTTAGATGTGATTGAACCTCTGTTATAAATGTGCTCAAAAATAAAACCACAAGAAAAAATCTATTTATTATACAATTTATTAAAACATTAAAATTTATTTACAATACGTATATACATTGTGTGGAATGATTATAATAAATAAGATCACAAATTGGTAAAAAAAATACTCTGGATACAATCTAACAAACCCTAGTTTCAAACTGAAACAAACTTGAAGAATAAAAACTTTCAACCAAGGTTAATCACCTTTTAATATAAAAGAAGCAATTATATAATTTTTTTAAAACATAAAAATAAAATCACAGTATTCCGAGTATGCGCCTATAATTCTTTACTTCTATTTCGTACGTATTCCTTCATTTTTTCACGATGAACTATGGTGGAAACTTGCTGACTCAATCTTTTACAACCGGTATTTGAAAATAAATTTTCCGGATTCGGACCAAACGTTACCACTTGCATGACTTCACTGAATAAAGAAAATGAATTTACATTTACAGTTCGAGGGAACATGACATTTCGAATTCCGGATGATTTTTATAACTTACTCTATAATTTCTTTTTTGTGAGGAAAACCAAATTTATTTAACTCTGCTTTGATACACAATTCCACATGATGCTTCTCCAGAGGAAGAAATGGTACATAATGGTCGATTATGTTATGCTCAACTAAATCACTCATTTGCAATCCTCCTAAATTATAATCTCAGTTTAAAAAATATACATATATTTTAATGGGTTGTAGGAGAAACATTTGACTTTTTTCGCTGATTTACCAATTTCATTGAAGGCTCCTTTGCCAATAACGTTATCGAAATCGTTTAAGGTCATTTGCTCGCGCGTTTTTCCATATTTCCTCCATAGTTCAAGATATCGTTCAGTGATAATATTACCGCCAGTGTTGGATAAAAATATGAATAAAGAGCGTCTAGAAAATTTGAGAATATTAAATTCTGAATGCCACATAACTCATTAATCAACATAATAGTAAAATTTGGACATACCTATAATCAACACCTTGAAACTGTTTATGATGGTCTAAAAATGGTTTAATGCTATCTAATACTTTGGAGGGCATTTTATCGACTTCGTCGAAAATGAATATTGAATGGGGACACACCGTCACGTTACCTTTTATCCAATCTGTTAGCTGTCTCTGTGGGCATTTACATGAAAACTTTGTATTACATCCAAACACATTCGTAATAATATGATTACACATTATATGGATCATATAAATACTTGATAAATGTATGTTTCATTTTCTAAACCGAAATCTTTTCGACCACTGAACAAATGATAAAAGTTACTGCTCTCGCCGTACTCAAAGTAATGTTTCGCTATAAATGAAGCCACGTAATTTTTTCCATTCCCTGGCCAGCCATGGAAACTCATTACAAGTGGTTTGGTAGGCTCAATCTCACTTAAACTAGCTGAAATAGCAGATGGTACCATTTCGGCAACTATATGTTGACCAAAGAGATACCGGTCCAAGTCTCGACGTAAACCTGCAGATAGAGAAATTATGAACTCATGTAAATTTCTTCAATTTGGACTAAGTAAGCAACTAACCGGCGACATCATTTTTAATCCATGGTTCTTTGCAACATTCGATTTGACCACTATAATATGCGAGTCCGGTTTTACAAGCAGCAAGCTTTCCCACTTCGTTTACACTACTTCCATAAAAGTACGAAATCGCTGCTCCAGCTAAAAGGCTTAGACCGATGGTTACAGGTTCAGCGACTGTTCGATGAAGTAGATGTAGAAAAATCAGATAATAGAGTTTCATCGCAGAGGATTTATCTATGTCTGCATTTTTTTGTAAAGAGATGTTGAATCGCTTCGAATAGGAAAATAATGTGGATACATTAACCGCTAATTAATCACAAAAAATATTCGAATTGTAATTTAAACTAATTCCATTTTAGTAATATTTTAATCACAATAGTAAAATAATGATCTTAAAATAAATTTGGCGCTTCTCAATACCTGCAAGCCTCCAATCAGCTCTAATCACTCACTCCCATTCAGTAGTTATCTTATGAACCTCTCCACTTCTATTGTTGCAAAAATGCAGACCGAAGAGAGCAGCCGAGCAGGAGAGTGGAGTCTGACTGACCGAGCCACCGAGGAACCATGTGCAAAAACTCGATTTCCGCTTTGACAAATTTTAAATGGACAAAATATATCGCGAAGAAATGCAGTTAATATCTCGGGATAATAAAATTCGGTGATACAGTTATTTCATAACATATTTTTCATTATTTACTTCCTTTTTTTAACAGGAATAGAAAATACGAAAATAGGATGGATATTGGATAGAACGTTTGATCGCCTGATCAATTTAAAATTGAACTATTAAAAATGCTGAGTTATGATTGGTGCATTCTAAGTATGATAAAAATGCTGCAATATGATTTGTGTTTTCTATTTCATTCTCCTATATTATTATACTGCCTATTGGAACTGCATGACGTCACCATTGTCGTAAAGTGCTTCAAGGAAATTTGACAACCGCGCTAGTAATTACAGGGTCATATTAATAGAAATTCCGAAGTGTACGTTTGCAGTGCTACAAAGTTTACGCTAACATTATTCATACGATTTAGGGCGAATAAGATTGGAAGCAATTGAATTATATTGGCCTCCGTTCAGTGTTAAAAATAAAAGTGACGCCAGCTATTTAGTAATCATCGGTAAGTCGGCTCGACAAATTTTATTCGTTTTTACTTTTCTTCTCTTTTTCGTTAATTTCAACTATTGAATTCGTTTTCGGTGTTTGTTTTCAGTTTTGTGTTTGTGTAAGGTATTATCATTTTGTGAAGTGTTTGATTAATTATCTCTAATCTTCAAAAGGTCAGTTATATGAGTAATATATTGATAAAAGATTTCGTTCATATCCATTACTTCGATGATAAAAATTGAGTAGCATTAAGATCAAACGCGGCTCATTTTGTATGCTTTTAATTGAATGTCATTTGTCCTTTTATTTCAAAATGTGTTTCATTTACAAAATGTAATCGTTTAGCCACGCCCAACATTATTTTTAATATTGAATACCGTAAAATATACATTCGTTAAAAGCTCATTAATTCGTAAATCGCTTGCTCATATGTATTTCTTCGTAGTGTCGTACATTCACCTACTCTTGCCTTCCATTTTCTAAAGCGAATTTTTTTTTTCTTTCTCAATCACAGTGATTGAGTTACGCTCAGAGATAAAGAGAAATTTTACCTTGATTATGCCGGTAACGAAATAAATCAAGTTGATATAAATAATACCCTTGCTACTTCACAGCCAACATTTTTACGAATTACTTGCATACCATGATGGCAAATTATTATTGGTTTCAAAATTATGTATGATATATTTTAGATAAGCAATTTATTATTATTTTGATTTTGCTTTGCCTATTTAGCATGTAAACAGAATAAAATTAATAGTAATTTGATAAAATTAAAGTTTTCCATTATTTACCATGATTTTTTGGACTACAGTCTTGAATGGATAAAATTAAAGTTTTTTTCAAATACTTCCTGCCGTTTTGTCTATTGCTGCTTCTACGAAAAAAATTTAAACATACTATTTACTTTATAGCATTTGGATTATCCAACATGGATAATCCATTGCCAGCCGTACCAAAAGATGTGAAGATACTGGAAACCGCTGAAGACATTCAAGAGAGAAGAGAACAAGTGCTCTCCCGTTATGGAGAATTCAAATCTGGTGCACGATCTAAGAGAGAAAAGTTGGAAGATTCTCGTCGTTTTCAAGTTCGTTAATTTTTCTTCATTTTATGCGAATAACAAAATTCATGTTCTTATAACGTTTGATGATACTTTAGTATTTTCGACGTGATGCTGACGAATTGGAATCATGGATTTATGAAAAGCTACAGGCCGCTTCAGATGAGAGTTACAAAGACCCGACCAATTTACAAGTAATTAGAATGCACCTTGTTTCACATCTACTTTGTAGTCGTGAAATATCAGTATGTTGAGTTTATTCGTTTATTTTTAGGCCAAAATACAAAAACATCAAGCTTTTGAAGCTGAAGTTGCTGCCCACAGTAACGCCATTGTAGTATTAGATAATACCGGCAAAGAAATGATTAGTCAAGAGCATTTTGCTTCTGATAAAATTAAAAAAAGATTAGGTAATTTCAGATATGTCCTACATCGGTGGCATTTTCCGTCTACCGTTTATGTTACCATCCAGAGTCAAGTGTGTAATCGTGATCACGCTTAACTCAATTTTCAATCATTTACAGATGAACTACACAGACTATGGGAAATATTATTGGCCAAGCTTGCAGAGAAAGGGGTGAAATTACATCAAGCATTAGTTCTCGTTCAGTTTATTAGGCAATGCGACGAAGTGATGTTCTGGATTACAGATAAGGTACAAATTTAAATTTCATTTGCGACGTAAGTTTTTTTTTTTTTTTTACGAAATTCTTTTTTAGGAAACATTTGTTTCTGCCGATGAATTCGGAGCTGATTTAGAGCACGTTGAAGTGCTACAAAGAAAATTCGATGAATTCCAAAAGGATATGGCTGCCCAAGAATATAGAGTCTCCGAAGTGAACGAAATTGCTGATAAATTAATCCTAGAAGGACATTCCGAAAGAGAAACCATCGCTAAGCGCAAAGAAGTGAATAATTCGTTAATTATATTCTTCCATGTTTTATAATTTTATTATTATTTTCATTTTTTTAATGGAATCGTATTATTTTTAGGAATTAAATAAAGCTTGGTTAAACCTCAAACAACTAGCTACAATGAGACAAGACAAATTATTTGGTGCTCATGAAATACAAAGGTTCAATCGCGATGCCGATGAAACGGTCGCATGGATTACCGAAAAAGATGTGGTGCTATCGTCAGACGATTATGGAAGAGATTTAGCCACAGTGCAAACTTTACAGGTTAGAATTGGGATATTTTACTTGCTAATAAAGGAAGTATCCGAGCTCCAGCATCCGGGTTTCAATAGGACAACAGAACTCAGTAGTCAATATTTCAGCTGAAATTGAGGGATTTTTTTTTTAATTTCATATTAACAGCTAGGTATATTGTTTTGTGTAAGTAAGGAAAAATAAAAAAATCTAAATAGGTGAATCTAAATTGACTTGTTTGATAGTTCGTTATCAAATAATGATTTCTTGACCATAAAAAAAATATTCTTTCTCTTTCCCTCTTTCCCAGAAAGGTTGTGGGGCTACATTAACCAAAGATGGTTATATAAGCTGTTCTACACTATGACGGCTATCTAATCTCACATCTCTTTATTTACAAACTACTCTCTGTTGAAAAAAAAAAATTACCGTGTCTCTTTAAAGAGGGAGCACAGTGAGACCTCAATAAATGAAACTCGGAAAAAAAGAGTTATACCGCATATTGCTAGCTATACCTTCATAGTCGTTATGGTCTCGCGCACCCCGTTATAGGATGTTTCTGATTAATGTTGTTCAACCCCCGCCTCCTCCCTATTTTGGTGAGAGGGGTAAGAATTTTTTACGTGGAGAAAAAATTGTTGTTTCTCACTAATTGTAATTTTTTGATTGTTTTTCCTAATTATGTAAAAAAAGAGCCTCTAATTTCAAATTTCTGAAGAATAATAACTCTCCCATTCTCGCAAATGGTATATTTCAGTTAAAGTTTTGGCTACTCAGTGCTGTAGTGATGAATTTTGCAACAAAATTTGCCCACTTGAAATCCATGTGTTGGAGTCGGTGTGCATCTCTTAAAAGAATTCCTCGAGGATTCTTTTAAAAAATGAATGTTATGTCAAAAATGTTTATTTTATTTTTTGTTACAAAAAAAAAGATAGTTTTTGAGAGTAATTTGTTGATATTTTAATTTTAATTCGGGCATTTGAAATTTCAGCGCAAACACGAAGGTGTGGAACGTGATTTAGCCGCGTTGGAACATAAAGTATCAACTTTAGGACAAGAAGCGAACCGATTATGCGAAATTCATACCGATCACGCCGATCAGATCAAAGCTAAACAAGAAGAAATAGTCAGATATTGGGTCGAATTGACCACTAAGGCTAAGGTGAATTAATATTGCTTCCGTAATAATGTTGTAATTTCTCCAAATGGCTCACCCTAATTCCGTTATTATGTTTTGTAGCAAAGAAAACAAAATCTCGATGAATCGTATTACCTACATAAATTTTTGGCCGACTTCAGAGATTTAATGTCATGGATAAACGACATGAAAGCTATAATTCAAGCCGACGAATTAGCGAAGGATGTAGCCGGAGCAGAAGCTTTGCTGGAACGTCACCAAGAACATAAAGTAAGTGTATAAAAAAATGAAACGTAACTATCGGAGGCTCCCGCTCCCTCCAAAATTTAATACGCTGTCTCATCTACAAAAATAGCTGAATCGTTGTAACAAAAGATAAATTATTTTCTACGTCTGTTAGGGTGAAATTGATGCCAGAGAAGATAGCTTCCGGTCTACCGACGAAGCTGGTCAATCATTGGTGAACAGGAATCACTTTGCTGCTGAAGATATAAAAGATAAATTGGTTGCTTTAGCATCTGAAAAATCTTCTTTGGTGACATTATGGGAAGAGCGACGAATTTTATACGAACAATGCATGGATTTGCAGTTATTTTACCGCGATACCGAACAAGCTGACGCATGGATGGCTAAACAAGAGGTATGTATGGAGGAAGATATCTGCTCTTCGGTATTACCTCGTTCGGTTCATCGCTAAAGTGTACTTATGCATGTTCAGGCCTTTTTATCTAACGACGACTTAGGAGACTCTTTGGACAGCGTCGAAGCTTTGATAAAAAAGCACGAAGATTTCGAGAAATCCTTAGCAGCTCAGGAAGAGAAAATCAAAGCTCTTGACGAATTCGCTACTAAGTTAATCGAAGGACAGCATTACGCCGCGGATGATGTGGCTCAACGTAGATCTATGGTAAGTGACGCGCCGTGAACGACTGACGTAAGATTTGGGCATTGCACGATTCTTATAATATTTATGTAATTGAATAATTTTAGTTGCTGGAAAGACGCTCGGCGTTGCTGGAGAAATCGTCGGAACGACGTGCCGTTCTGGAAGATTCATATCGTTTACAACAGTACGAAAGAGATTGCGATGAAACCCAAGGATGGATTAATGAAAAATTGAAATTCGCCACCGACGATAGCTATTTGGTACTAGACGACCGCAGTGAATAACTAATGTGGTGTTTTCATTCCTCCAATAACGTTTGTTAATGTTAAAAATCGATTTAGGATCCGACCAATTTGAACGGTAAAGTACAGAAACATCAAAATTTCGAACAAGAATTGAATGCGAATAAATCACGTATGGAAGAAATTACTTCCACTGGCCAGGAATTGATCGAATCTCATCATTATGCTGCTCGTAATAATTCGTTTCGATGTTGTATTTTTTATCAATGAAAAAATTCGCTAATTTGGAATTTTTTGCCATATTTATTTGGTTAGCTCGCATTAAATCGAGAATGGACGAAATCATTGACTTATGGGAAACATTGGTTGCGGCTACTGAGAAAAAAGGTGAAAAATTGCAAGAAGCTTCGCAACAGCAACAGTTCAACAGAACAGTCGAAGATATCGAATTGTGGTTATCCGAAATCGAGGGTCAGTTACAAAGTGAAGATTATGGAAAGGTAAATATTGCTTTGAAAAAAAAACAACAACAACAGCAAAAAACATCTTATTTCGAAAGTAAGCGAGATAATAATAACGACGTATTTTCAATTTTAGGATTTGACTAGTGTGCAGAATTTGCAGAAAAAGCACGCTCTTTTGGAAGCAGATGTGAGTTCACATTTAGACCGTATCGAAAGTATCAGGGCGGCTGCTGACGAATTTATTCAACGTGGGCATTTCGATGCCGATAATATACGAGCTAAACAGGTATTTAAATCTCTTACTCACCCTAAATTGGTGACTAAAGTTCAAGTTTTCGAATATTTTTCATGAAAAAAAAAAAAAAAAAATGTTTGTTAATTTTACTCAACGAATATTATTCATGTTTTATTCGAATTTTTTTTTCTCGAAAATTTTAATTATTATTTTATTACATGTTAATTACGCGTTTGTAATGAATTTTCAGACGGCGTTATGTGATCGTTACAACGGGCTACACAAACCGATGAATTTACGTAAACAAAAATTATTCGACTCTTTGCAAGTTCAGCAATTATTCCGTGACGTCGAAGACGAAGAAGCTTGGATTCGTGAGAAAGAGCCGGTTGCCGGTTCCACTAATCGAGGTTGAATTATTTTCTTTGCAGATATTTTAAATTTTTTTTTGTTGCGAATACCATTTTAACTGTGGGATGTACAGGACGTGACTTAATCGGAGTTCAAAATTTGATTAAAAAACACCAAGCGGTTTTAGCCGAAATAAATAATCACGAGAATCGTATCGGTATCGTTACACAAGCCGGTAATCAAATGATCGACGAAGGACATTTCGCAGCTGACGATATCAAGTCTCGTATTGCCAATTTGAATACTCACTGGAATCAACTCAAGGAAAAAGCTATCAAGGTATTGATTAAAAAAAAAAAAAATTATGCAAACATTTAAAAAAATAATTAAAGTTGAAAATTATAAGATTATATGACTGTAAATATTTTAGTCTAGATTTTGTGATCGAGAACGCGATCCGTAAATTGCACATTTTGAATTGGAAGGGTGAATAGAAAGTTTCATATGAAAAAAAAACTCATAGAAAAATTCACTTTAGAATGACTCGAATTCTCCAAATTCAACCCTCAATGTTTCGATATGACTTTGGAAAACTTGTTTTTATAGAGTTAATATAGTCCATCACAAATATTCAAGTTTCTTTAAAATGAACCCACAAGTTTAGGCTATAGTTTCTCTGACCTTATCATTTCATGACAATCTTTTACTAAAAATTAGCAAATCATTCTTAACCCTCTAATGGCACACATAAAAGTAATTTAAATTAGAAAAAAAAAATTATGCTGAGTCACTCAAGAAATTGAAATATAATATGTTATTGTGCTCGCTGAAACGCAGAATTTCATTACAAAAAAAATTGCATAATATCAAAATTGAAGGGGCAGCATACATAGGATAGAATAGAACAATTTTTGAAAATTTCTAGCTCCTTCAATATTGAAGATAGGCAATTTGTTCTTTTATGTTTTTTCTTGCAAATCTTTCGAACTACAATATAGCATGGTTTTATTTTCAATTTTTGCGACCTGAAGAATGCAATGAATAATTTACATAAAAATTCAAAAGTAAATCTGCCCCTTCAAGAATTGATGTATGCAACTAACACAGATTCCCAAACTGAAGAAATTGTGGCAACGTTCAACTATGAAGGGTGCACAGGGATGAGTAGCCGGTTACGCCGGAGCGCAGCGAGGTTGTATTACCGATGGGTGAAATTCACCCATGTGTGCCAATTAAGGGTTAAAGGCTCTCAAAAATTTGGCTTCCGTATTTATCTTCATAAATATGGAATTTGTAATGCAAGTGGTTGTATATGAAATTGATCAGCTTTCGTTTTCAAAAATATTGGTTGTACTTATTTTTCAGTCGAGGTATCAAAAACCCACCTTTTTATGAACGAAGTCAAGTTTTATCTATGGAGCTTGGGTTTTGACGCTGTAATACACTTGACGAAAAAAATTGAAAATATATTTTTGTTGAAAATAGAAAGTTTATTAATTGCATATCCAGCCATTTTTCTTATAAATATATTTACCGAGATGAATACAGAAAAGATGGCAATGAGTGATAGAGCTGATGCTTTTCCGATTATTTAGTAAAACATCATTGAAAAATGCGTTCTAGGGCTATTTTCTTTGTTTACAAGTAATACCATTTGAAGTGCTCAACTTATTACCGAAATAAATTAAACTAAATTCGGTACTGAATTTCATTTATTCTGATCCCCATTGCGAGAAATAAAATTGAGTTGTAAGAGTTTGAAAAACAGTACATATTCATAAGAATGTACGGGAAAAGACTCGTGTCTACTAAATGTTTACAATTTTGCAGCGCAAACAAGATTTAGAAGATTCGCTACAAGCTCACCAATATTTCGCCGATGCCAACGAAGCGGAATCGTGGATCAAAGAGAAAGAACCGATTGTAATGAATCAAGATTACGGTCGAGATGAAGATTCCGCCGAAGCGTTACTGAAGAAACACGAAGCCTTGGTTTCCGATTTGGAAGCGTTCGGTAATACCATACAGTCTCTCAAGGAACAAGCTAAAGCTTGTAAAGTGAGTAAAGTTTACTTCACTACGTTTATATTGAGTTGAGGAGAAAAAATACGATCATATGGTTTTTTCTTTGTGTAGCAACAAGAAACTCCTTCCATCGATATAACCGGCAAAGAATGCGTGGTCGCTTTGTACGACCATACGGAGAAATCGCCTCGCGAAATATCGATGAAAAAGGGCGACGTTCTGACTTTATTGAATTCCAATAATAAGGTAACAAGTTTTATTGCCGGTAAGGGTTTTATTTGTAGTATATCGGTAATTTTAATGTTGCAAATGATCGATTTCAGGAATGGTGGAAAGTCGAGGTGAACGACAGACAAGGCTTCGTACCTGCTGTATTCGTGAAAAAGATAGAAACCACGTTGACAGCGTCCCAGCAGAATTTAGCCGATAAAAATTCAATTTCGGCGCGTCAAAAACAAATCGAAGAGCAATACGAGCATTTGTTGGCGTTGGCTCGCGAACGACAAAATAAATTAAATGAAACCGTCAAAGCTTACGTTCTGGTTAGAGAAGCTTCGGAGTTAGCGACGTGGATTAAAGATAAGGTACATTATAGTCGCATGGTTACACCATTGGTACAGGAGACATGCACGATATTGATAATGATATGACTTCTAGGAAAGCCACGCTCAAATTCAAGATGTCGGCGAAGATTTAGAACAGGTGGAAGTAATGCAGAAGAAATTCGACGATTTTCAATCGGACTTGAGGGCTAACGAAGTTCGTTTGGCCGAAATGAATGAGATTGCGTTACAGTTGATGAGTCTTGGACAAACAGAAGCTGCTCTTAAGATTCAAACACAAATGCAGGTGATGTTTCAGTGTTGACAATAACATCTCATAAATTTCTCTTTGCAGTTAAAAAAATTTTTAACTCAAAAATAAATTGAAAATCGACTTGAAAAAAAAACGTAAGCAGCTATGCCGCCGCATTAATCAACCTGAGTTTTTAATTAGCTTGTTTAGATTTGCAAATAACGTTACTAACCCTTCATATCTATTGATCAAACTCTGTACAAAGTCTGAAAACTTCTACTATTATCCTTTAAAAACACTTGAGAAGTTGAATTTGAAATATGTAGTATTTCTTTCCCTACAATAATCCTATGACTACATATTTTTCAGATTTTAGCAACTTGAGACTCCTCAAGTTATTCTTAAACTTTAACCACCCGCAATTATTTAGGATGCATTTTGACCCCAATTGAAGAGGTCATATTCTAGTCATCAGCTAACCCTCCATGCAATGTTTCATGTGTCTAAGTCGATTCGGTTGTTTCATAAAATTTCCTGTTGATATTTCCCCTCCAGAAGCCGTTTTTTGCTCTAAATCCCCTCTAAATTCACTTGGGAAGGTAAAATTAGAATAGATTAATCACTTGGGCTCAATTTATCATATGACACCATTATAAAGAATTGTCTACCTCTCCTATACCCCATCACATTTTGATGCCGTTAACCCCCCCTCCTTTTCCCCTCCAACATCATATGTGAAGATGAATTTGGTATGTAATATACTTTTTATCTCCCCTCCCCCTGTTTAATAGTCATGTTCCTTATTTAAAGCTCTTCAAGCTCTCCTCAAATTTTGACAATCCGCCATTTTGAATCCATTTTAACCCGAATATTCTGATGAACAAAATTTGACCTTTCTATGTTGATTTGGTAAATAGATATGGAAGATTCAAGAAATTTGATTATTTGAAACTTTTTCAAAAAGCGGTTTCTTGCTTTAATTCCCTTCCAAATGCCCTTAAGAAGTTGAAATTTGGATATGTTGATGTCTGTGATTTACTGTTTCGTATAAGACTAAAAACGAAAACTGGACTATTTGCCTTTTCTCCAATTCTCCTTCAAATTTTGAGTGGTCCGCCATTTTGAGGTGTATCGAAAGTCTAAAAAAGTACATTAGCTTATTCGCATCAAAACTTTCTCACGAAATTTTTTAACCATTTTTATCTGTATGTTACAATTATACCAAGAATTTGTATTTGTGTATTACAAATGGTCTGAAACGCGAAGATTTGAACAGTCTTCTACCCACAGGCTGTAACAGATGTCGTTTTCAAGTTGCAAACTCAACTAAAAATTATACAAAATATGAGCGGTTTGTGCCTCTAGCCACTCCGCTGTACACGGCACGGTTCAAAGAAAGAAAAAAAAAAAAAAAATCAAAATGAAAGAGAAAAAAAATTGAAATTTTGAAAAATCAGATTATTTTCAGAATAAATAAACTCGATGTACTTTTTTCTAGGATTTGAATGAAAAATGGACCTCGCTACAGCAGTTGAGTTCGGAGCGTGCGGCTCAACTTGGTTCAGCTCATGAAGTACAGAGATTCCATAGAGATGTGGACGAAACCAAAGACTGGATTCAGGAAAAAGACGAAGCGTTGAATAACGACGATTTAGGAAAAGACTTAAGAAGCGTGCAAGCCTTACAACGTAAACACGAAGGCTTAGAACGAGACTTAGCTGCTCTCGGGGACAAGGTGAATAGTTAATCCTATCGTCTATATTGTTATCGCAATTATGAAATTGTTTTGGATAATTGTTTCCTTGTCGCAGATCAAACAACTGGATGAAACGGCGAATCGATTAATGGCTTCGCATCCTGATACCGCCGATCAAACTTATCAAAAACAAAAGGAAATCAACGAAGAATGGACTCAACTAACAGCCAAGGCTAATTCGCGCAAAGAAAAATTATTAGATTCGTACGATTTACAGCGATTCCTATCGGATTATCGCGATCTCATGTCGTGGATTAATTCCATGATGGGCCTAGTATCCAGTGACGAATTAGCTTCCGATGTAACCGGAGCTGAAGCGTTACTCGAACGTCATCAAGTACGTATCACGTCGGTGTTTTACAAAGAGTATTTAAGAGTCTCTCGGTAACCGTGATTACAAATTATTCATTTGGGAAAAAATAATGATGAAAAAAAAAAAGAAAGCAAATGCCCAAACAAAATTTAACCGATCTTTCATCGGTTTTCAATTTGTGTTGTAGAATCACAGAGCCGAAATTGACATGCGTTACGGAGTACCTTCGCAAGTGGTACGAAATTGTTTGTGATTTGTGTGATTGAAAGCTTTTTTTATTTCTTCGATGTTTTAACCAATTTGATGAAATTTTTCATTCATAAAAATTTTTTGTTTTCTGTCTAACCCCAGCGAAACGATTTTTTGGTCACATGTGTATTATGGGTGGCTTTTCTTGTATGGGTAGATAAATAATAAAATGCTTCATGTGGTAAATACTACTCCTTGATGTACTAATTGGAAATTTAGTTTACTTGTGTATTTTGTGTTTGCACCGAGAATGTTGATATTTTGCACCGTTTAGCTAAATTTCACAAAAAATTGAAATTTTAAAAATTATCCCGACGCCTATGTGTATAAATTTTACGTGCTTCTTTCAGCGTTAACCAGTAACAAGACTGTGTATCAGCTAGTGAGGAGATTTTTTGTTTTATTATGGTTAATGGTTATTATTATTATTATTATTTTTCAGGAACACCGAACCGAAATCGATGCCAGATCTGGAACGTTCCAAGCTTTCGAAATGTTCGGCCAGCAGCTACTCCAGTCTGGACATTACGCCAGTGTTGAAATTCAAGAGAAGTTGGAAAGTTTAGCTGAAGCTCGTCAGGAATTAGAAAAGTAAGAATACGCGCATTTTTCTTTTTTTTTTTTTTTGGTGATCTGTTGATTTGCATAGCCTCTGTTTGAATTTCGATTGTTACTTATTTTGAGTCGAAATTATTGAATGGAAAGGTCACACGGTGTATTCGATTTATTCGTGTTATACTCTAACAAAATGGTAATTTTTATAGCGCGTGGGTAGCCAGGCGTGTGCAACTAGATCAGTGTTTGGAATTACAATTGTTCTATCGTGATTGCGAACAAGCCGAAAATTGGATGTCGGCTCGCGAGGCGTTTTTGGCATCGGAAGAGGTTGATTCGAAAGGTGACAATGTGGAAGCATTGATTAAGAAACACGAAGATTTTGATAAAGCTATTAACGCTCAAGTTAGTATTTTATTTGCTATATTATTATGTCGCTCAATTGATCCAATTGTATTCTAGCTGATTCAGCCCCTTGAGAGCTCTCAAAGGCCTAAATTTCAATAAATTGGGCAATAGGTAGCCAAGTTGGTATGAATGGTAACTTGGGTTTTTTAAAGGTATTTCTCAAGTGAAGTATTAGTTTTACTGGTATCAAGTGAAAACCACCATCGCCTTCTTTTCTGAAAATAAAAAAAATTGTAAAAATTAAGTATTGATAAAATTTGTAGACTGATAAAAAAAAAAGGTTATCAGCCATGCCGCATTACTGGAGCTGAGTTTTTAACTGGAGCTTGTTTTGATTTAGTAATAACCTTGCTTAACCGTTCATGACTACTGGCCACACCCAATACCAAGTCTGAAAACCCCTACCCTATCCTTTCTAAAAACACTTAAGAAGTTGAATTTGGCACAAATGTAGTATTTCTTGCCATGAAATAATCATGCGAACACATATTTCTCAAATTATAACTATTTGAGGGTCCTCAAATTATCTTCAAATCTTGATAATCCCCCATTTTGGATCCATTTTGATTCAAATTTAAGTGGTTATATTCTAATCACAAACTAATCCTACACACAAAGTTTGACCATTCTAGGCCGATTTGGTGATGAGATATGGAAGATTCATGAAATTTCCTGCAGCAATTTCCCCTCCAAAAGCCGTTTTTTGCTCTAACTCCCCTCCAAAATCACTGAGGAAGCTAAAATCAAAATACGTTTGTCACTTGGGCTCATTTTATCATATGACACAGCAATAAAAAATTTTCGACCCCTCCTGTACCCCCACCACTATTTTAGGTTGATAACCCCGCCTTCCCCCTCCAACATCATGTATGGAAGTGAATTCGGGATATAGTATACAACTTATCCCCAATAACCATATGAATTCATATTAATTACATTTTTACCAACTTGAGGCTCCTCAAGCTCTACTCAAAATTTTGATAATCCGCCATTTTGAATCCATTTTGATCCAAATTCAAGAGGTCATATTGTGGTCACCAACTAACCTCACACACAAAATTTGACCTCTTTAACTTGATTTGGTGGGGAGATATGGAAGATTCAAGAAATTTCATGACTCAAAACTTCCTCAAAAAGCCGTTTTTTGATCTAACTCCTCTCAATATGCACTTAAGAAGCTGAAATTTGGATATGTTAGTATCCGTGACTCACTCTTTCATATGAAATCAAAAACGAAAAATTTGAGCTATTTGCCCCTTCTCCAGCCCCCTCAAAATTTGAGTGATCCGCCATTTTGAAATTTATCGAAAAAACAAAAAAACTATTTTTGCGTATTTGCAAGAAGAGTTCCTCACCGAATTTTGAGCGAATTTTATCCACACCCGCCTGCGCAAGGTGAGTGACACAAAAAACGCAATTTTCTCAAAAACAGGTTTTTGCTAACTCTCCTCAAAATGCACTTAGGAAGCTGAAATTTAAATATGTTGGTGTCCGTGACTCACTCTTTCATATGAGATCAAAAACGAAAAATTTGAGCTTTTTGCCCCTCCTCCAGCCCCCCTCAAAATTTGAGTGATCCGCCATTTTGAAATTTTTCGAAAAAAAAATGTACTTCTGCGTATTTTCAAGAAGAGTTCCTCACCAAATTTTGAGCGAATTTTATGAATACTCGCCGGCGCTACGCGTGGGGGAAAAAAATATATATATACCAAAAAGTTGTACATTTGCCAGATGATTACAAATGGCCTGAAACGCAAAGATTTGAAGACCCCACCCTCCCCCGACCTTCCCTTCCCAAATCAGGTATCGTTTTGTTAAAAACTCAGCTAATTAAGGAATTAATATTTCAAACAAAAATGAAATAAAAATTAAAGTGCTTACTAGAAATGAGCGGTTCACGTATTCGGAGAAAATCCGAGCTGTTCCTGAGAAACATAGCTCATGAGTTGGCTTTCATGCAAGTTCATTATTCATAGAGAATTATAATTATTATAGTTTTGATATTGTTGAATTCGATTTTTACATAATTTCTTTGATTTAACGCCTCAAAGAAGCTCTAAAAACTAAAATTTAATTCAATATTTTCATTTTGACTTAATTAAAGTAACTAAAAACAATGTCTATGGAAACTCAGCATCTGATGTTTACATTTACAAATTTATATTAATCGTATTTTTGGAAGCATTGCTCACATTTTCAACGTAGCCTTCTACTCTCACCGCTAAGGTGAAGTTAGGGTTCTCAGAAATTTTATTTTTTGTATAAAAAGGTATGGATGTTACTTTCAAGTGTACTTGCCGTAAGAATATTGAAACTCAATTTTTTGATTTTTGTTCAGCTAGAATGACAATTGACCTCACTGTGGGTTGTCCAAAAGGAAAGATTTTTGTTTACATAATTGAATTTTTATTGTAGGAAGAAAAAATATCGATGTTGCAAACGTTGGCTAATCAGTTAATCGCATCCGATCATTACGCTTCTCCGGATATCGATAATAAACGCAAGCAAGTTTTGGACAGATGGCAACATTTGAAAGAAGCGTTAATTGAAAAACGCTCGAAATTAGGAGAATCGCAGACACTGCAACAGTTCAGTCGTGACGCTGACGAAATTGAAAACTGGATCGCCGAAAAATTACAGTTGGCTACCGAGGAAAGCTACAAAGTGAGGAATTATTCTGTATCGAAAACAATACGTATTTTCCGATAGATATGGTAATTATGCTAAATCGTTGGCTATAGGACCCGGCTAATATTCAGTCCAAACATCAAAAACATCAAGCATTCGAGGCTGAACTAGCCGCGAATGCCGATCGTATCCAGAGTGTGCTTGGTATGGGACAGAATTTGATCGACAAACATCAGTGCGCTGGTTCGGAAGAAGCTGTGCAGGTTTGTAGCGAATTTGGGTTGATAACGAAATAAAAAAATTGAAAAATTAAAACCTAAATTATTTTCGATTTTAGGCCAGGCTAGTTTCCATCGCCGACCAATGGGAATTCCTAACGCAGAAAACTACCGAAAAATCGCTCAAATTGAAAGAAGCGAATAAACAGAGAACTTATATCGCGGCGGTTAAAGATTTAGATTTCTGGTTAGGAGAAGTGGAATCTTTGCTTACATCCGAGGATTCCGGAAAAGATCTCGCATCCGTTCAAAATTTAATCAAAAAGCATCATTTAGTCGAGGCCGATATTCAAGCCCACGATGATCGCATAAAGGGTATGCCGTGTTGTATTTTCATATTCGGCCGCGTTTCGTTCGTTATTTTATTATTTTTTCGTAACTTTTTGCAGACATGAACGCCCAAGCGGATTCATTGATCGAAAGCGGACAATTCGACGGATCTAGTATACAGGAGCGAAGGCAGTCGATCAACGAACGATACGAACGAATCAAAAATTTAGCCGCTCATCGTCAAGCTCGATTGAACGAAGCTAATACCTTACATCAATTCTTTAGAGATATCGCGGACGAAGAGTCTTGGATAAAGTGCGTATAGCGAAGTTATTTTCGAGGGAAATGTAATCTTCGTTTATTTAGTATTGCGTTTTTCGGTACTATTACAGAGAGAAGAAGCTAGTGGTCGCGTCCGATGACTACGGACGTGATTTGACCGGCGTTCAGAATCTGAAAAAGAAACACAAACGTTTGGAAGCCGAATTAGCATCTCACGAACCAGCCATCCAAGCTGTTCAAGAAGCCGGAGAAAAATTAATGGATGTGTCTAATTTAGGTGTTCCAGAGATCGAGCAGGTATGATATGGTTGATCGCTTTTCAGTGTTTGAATTTTTTTCATCTTCAGTGATGCTAATAAATGACAATTTGTGTAGCGTTTAAAATTATTAAACGAAGCTTGGTCCGAATTGAAAGGTATGGCTGCAACACGTGGCCAGAAATTGGACGAATCGCTAACATTCCAACAATTTTTGGCCAAAGTTGAAGAGGAAGAAGCTTGGATTAGGTATTTCGTTATCCTTATTAACCATATGATCTATCATTCGTTTTGAACGAGTAAGACTAAAGTTCATTTTTATTCGGTCTTCAGCGAAAAACACCAGCTGTTGTTGGTGGAAGACTATGGTGATACAATGGCCGCCGTGCAAGGTTTGCTAAAAAAACACGATGCCTTAGAAACAGATTTCGCTGTGCACAAGGAGCGTTGCGCGGATATTTGTGCCACAGGCAATAAATTAGTGGCCGCTAAAAATCACCATGGGCCTGTAATAACGCAACGTTGCCAGCAATTACAAGTACGGTTTTTATGATTCGAAATACGTTTTTTTACGCGCCTGGCAAAATATGATTGGCATTTTTTTTTCGTGGTTTTTTTCTTTTTTATTTGATTAGAGCAAACTGGATAACCTATCAACTTTAGCTTCCCATCGCAAAACGAAGTTATTAGATAATTCGGCATATTTGCAATTCATGTGGAAGGCCGATGTGGTTGAATCGTGGATCGCTGACAAAGAAACGCACGTTCGTTCCGAAGAGTATGGACGTGATTTATCTACTGTACAAACTTTACTTACCAAACAAGAAACTTTTGATGCGGGTACGCTGATTTTTTAAATGTGTAAAAAATAAATTTGTCCCGAGGTGGTTATGGCTGCGATATTTTTTCAGGTTTACATGCTTTTGAGCACGAAGGCATTCAGAATATTACTTCGCTTAAGGATCAGTTGATCGCAGCGAATCATGACCAAAGTCAAGCAATCTTGAAAAGACACGCTGATGTTATCGCCAGGTAAGTGTTAGCGGAAGAAACTGATTGGCTGACTTTTCAATGAAAATGGTAGCTATTGAGGGAAACTGGAGCGACTACCAAAACCTCAAAATTTTCGATCTTGAAATCATACGATATGTGAAATGGAAACTCCAACATATCCAAATTTCAACTTCCTCAGTATATTTGGAAAGGAATTAAAAAATTAGATTTTTGAGCGGATTTTGAATCATTTAATTCCTCGAATCTTATGTCTCATCACTTCATTGATGTAAAAAGCTCAAACTTAGCATGTAGGGTTAGTTGGAAACCGTCAAAAAGGATACAAAATGGCGAAAGTTGAACTGTTGAAGAATGCTTGAGAAGCTTCCAACAACCGAAATATAATAAATATGGGTTTATTTAATTTCGGTGAACAAAGAACCATGTATCTACCTATCTATTTTAAGGTGTGCAACAGTCTTGCAAAATCCTGCAAATGTTCTTCGTTGGAATGTGTGATTCTACATTAATGGGAGAATAGTGTAAAAGTACTGCATTTGGCTTGGCTCGAGCGTCTTGCATTCTAATTCAAAAATCCCGCCAAAAATAGAAATAAATCATTTTATCCTGCTCCAGCTTTTCTTTTTCATATATTTTAGCTCCTGTAAAGAATTATGCGGCATTGCCGCTCACAGTTTTTTTTTTTTTTTTTTTTTTTTTTTTTTTTTCAATTAATTTCATATAACCTCATTCATCGTATTATATTTAATAGATGGCAAAAGCTGCTCGGCGATTCGACGGCTCGTAAACAACGTTTGTTACGCATGCAAGATCAGTTCCGACAGATCGAAGAACTGTATTTAACATTCGCGAAAAAAGCTTCAGCGTTTAATTCGTGGTTTGAGAACGCCGAAGAAGATCTAACAGATCCAGTGCGTTGTAATTCTATCGAAGAGATTAGAGCATTACGAGACGCTCACGCGCAATTCCAAGTAATTTACGATAAATCTTCGTTAAAGTAGCTGTTCGGAAAACACGAATTCTTTAATTTCTCACGTATTATTATCATAGGCTTCTCTTTCGTCCGCTCAAGCCGATTTCGAAGCATTAGCGGCGCTCGATCAGCAAATCGAAAGTTTCAACGTAGGCCCAAACCCGTATACTTGGTTCACCATGAGCGCTTTGGAAGAGACCTGGCGTAATTTGCAAAAAATCATTAAAGTACGTAGCAATATCTGAAGAATTTTGCGAACTAGTCGACCATTATACGTATGATAGACGGTAGTAATGTCAGTGATTTCTTTCTTTCGTTTAGGAACGTGATGTCGAATTAGCTAAAGAAGCACAAAGGCAAGAAGATAACGATAAATTGAGAAAAGAATTTGCCAAACACGCTAACGCCTTCCATCAATGGTTAACGGAAACGAGGTGAGTTCTTTAGTGGTCCACATTTATCGACATTTTGACGAACGGACGTTCTCGTCGATACAGTTTCAGTCGGTTTTTTCGAATTATTATGTTGTCTAATATTTGGTGGTCGTACTTTTTTATGCTATAGATACGAATTACTCGGTTGGAGCGGGTGATTATTTCATTTTACTTTCGATCTTCGAAACTAACGTAAAATGAATGTTTATGGTTTTCCCTTCATTTTTGATACTAACGCCGTTTTTTTTTCAAGCCAATATTAACCATTCAGTATAACCGCTTTTTTCACCATTCATTTTACATGAAATTTGATTCTAGAATGTATCTCTAATTACTACTAACGTTTGATTAACGTATTGTTTTTTCATTTCTTAATTTATAATAGCGGCACCCTTTTAAGCTGTTACAAAATATACGTGCATACTGCAAAGCTATTAATCTAACCAATATTTTGTATTATGATTTGTAATTTACAAAGTTTCATTTCATGGAAAAAATAATAGAGCTGTGTTTTTTCGCTTTTCTAATCTCTAATAGCGATTATAGAACGTTGCATTTCGGTGAGATTTTCAGTATGATAATTTAGGTTTTTTTTTTTTTACTATAGAACATCGATGATGGAGGGTTCAGGATCATTAGAGCAACAACTCGAGAGTACCAAAGTAAGTATGGTGAAAATACGTATTCGCAAATATGCATAAAATTATTTCTAATAACATTTTTGCATTAGCGCAAAGCGATGGAAGTTCGTTCGCGTCGATCGGATTTGAAGAAAATCGAAGATTTAGGCGCTACGTTAGAAGAACATTTGATTCTAGATAATCGATACACCGAACACAGTACCGTAGGGTTGGCGCAACAGTGGGACCAACTGGATCAACTTGGAATGCGAATGCAGCATAATTTAGAACAACAGATACAAGCTCGTAATCAATCGGGCGTCAGCGAAGACGCGTTGAAAGAATTTTCGATGATGTTCAAACACTTCGATAAAGATAAATCTGGTCGATTAAATCACCATGAATTTAAATCGTGTTTAAGAGCTTTAGGTTACGATTTACCTATGGTCGAAGAGGGTCAACCTGATCCAGAATTCGAAGCTATTTTAGGTAAGTCGAATATCAGCGATTTATTAAACAGACGGATGTGGGAAAGTACAATAATATTTTTATTTTACAGACGCAGTCGATCCTAATCGCGACGGATATGTATCTTTGCAAGAATATATGGCGTTTATGATTAGTAAAGAAACCGAAAATGTAGAAAGTTGTGAAGAAATTGAAAACGCTTTCAGAGCGATTACCGCCGCTGATAGACCTTACGTCACAAAGGAAGAATTATATGCGGTAAATCTTCTATATTCAATACGTTGGTTGTTGACGTCAGCGAATTTTCTTCATTTAGAGAACGGTGTATCAGGAAATATAATTTTTTTAATGATATAAGATTCGTTCTTACACTTTTTATGTATGTTTTCTAGAATCTTACAAAAGAAATGGCGGATTATTGTGTTGCTAGAATGAAACCATATGTAGATCCAAAAACCGGTCATCCTATTTCCGGCGCATTGGATTATGTCGATTTTACACGCACTTTGTTCCAAAGTTAAAGTTATTTTATTTTTAAGCACACCTTCGAGTATTAATTTATTTCATTGTCACTTTTATTCTCGCATTTAAACTACATTTTTGTGTACTTTTTTAAAAATTATTTTTACAAGCGTAAAATATTGTAAAACTATTAGAGGTGCTTCGATAATTTCTCTTTAGTATAAACAGATGGTCGTTTCGAATGCTATTTTTTGCAAGTCAAATTATTATTTCCTAATCCTGGTCCCACCTTGCGAAATATGTTTTACAACAAATTAATTTTGTTTTTAAATGTAGGGGTTTTAAAGTGTATGCATTAATAATTTCTAGTTCTATTTTTATTGTCTATGAAAGCGGTATAATATACTTCAACATTTTACATGGAATATTCTTTGCATGTTATTGTATTCTTTATAATTATATTTTTAACGTGTGCAATATTTTATTATAGGTTAATAATGAAATATTATTTTAATGGAAGAAATTGAAAGTTTGCTTCTTGTTAGTTTTCCCTCAAGTTGGAACTGTAGCTGAGTTTGTATTTAATGCTTGCTCATATTTCAAAACTATGCTGTTAATCTCTTATTATGTACATATTCCAATCTTGAATTCGAATATTTTACAGATTCTTAAGCTACTCTCAAATTTTCATAGAGGACTACAATATTTTCGTTATATTCCACCTTGTCATAAAAATGGAAATTCGTGAAAAAAATCGCTTTTCCTCCGCAAATGAGCCTCTTACAAAAAATTATTATAAAAACGAACTTCTCAGCTTTAGAGGCTAATTAGTTATCAATTCATCATGTAGTTGACTCTAAAGTAAGAATAATCCAAGATTTCTGACAACCTAAGTACGTTTACCATCGAAAACTCACTTTCTGAAAAGAGTAGAATCAGGACCGGGAAGCATTCAAAAACAAGGTACAGACTTTAGTACTCTTACCACGGACGTTAACTATAATACCTGGATATTTGGCTGCGTGTAAATAAAACGGTTCTGAAATAGAAATATAAGCCACGCCCACCGCAACGTTGCTTTAAACAGTATTAAAATTCAAAATTATAAGCCACCACCACCGCAACGTTTTGCGATCAGCCAAATATCCAGATATTATTAGTTAACGTCCGTGACTCTTACATTAATCTTGTTAGCCTGTGTTTACACTCTTCAGCTATTCATCGTACATTCATTTCTTGAAAATTTTGGTGACTCCCCTTCTTGTAAAAAAAATATACAAAAAAGTAGTATTGGTTTTATTATCTTTTCTCGATTTTTCATTGGTTATCACATGAATGACGTAGAACCAATGACAAATTGTACCAATAATAACCTTAGTAATTACCCTTACCAGAATTACCGCTTTACCAACAAAAACCCGACGTTGTGACAGGTCGACCGATACTCGACAGCCGTGACTCGTGAATTTCCATTTTCCACGGAGTTTCAAACTTCCCAACGAAATTTCCATGTTTTCCCAGTAATTGATTGATATTAACTCCTGTAATAACGGTAATAACTGTATAAATTTCGTACTCATACAATGACTCATATTTTTTCCGTATCAATACTTTGATTTTTTCCTGCCTTGTGTTTAACTACCATGCGAATTCAATGTTTACTTTTTTACAAATCAAGATGTGTTCTCTTCTCCAAAATATGTCGAAATAATTTTGTACTTTTATATTATTTAAATCATTAAAGAATTCTAATCTTTTAATAAAACCTAATTCATCGAACTCCTTAAAATCTTCTATTGAAATTGATTAATAGTTTGAAGTGTGGCTCTTTTCAATTTTAAAAGGTATGTAAACCAATTTCAGCATAACAGTAGAGACCCCCATTAGAGTAATGTATTATCGTGTTTAATTTTAACCGAGTCGTAAACGGGTGGTGAAACAAGCTGTAATAAATTAGAGAAATCGCGTATAAATTGAAAATGGCTATTAGAAAACGATTTCGTTGTATGTATACAATGTCTTGGTAGTACCTATTTGTATCTATCGTTCTGATAGAATGCACGCGAGATGTATCTATCTCAGCCGAATGATCACATATAATATTTGATGAAGCGCATTTATTTATTGTTTTCTTGAAAGTAGAAGTAGCGCGGTGTTTGTATAAAAATTTTGACCATCCCACGTATTGTACGTTGCTTGTTTTAGGACGAAGCTGCATCAACATAAATCCATGCCATTCGGTTTTTGCTTTATTGTATATGTTTAGAAAGAAAAGTCGATGCGCTCCGATATTAAAAATGCCTTCACTGTTTTCTGATGAAGTTCGTTAATTTAATGTGTGTTACAAAAAAAATGAATATGGCGGGTTATCGTTCTGGTGATGGAAAACGGTGGGTGATGAGATTTGGGAAATAGCATAATCTGTGTGTATAAATTTACAGCGGACTCCTCATCAGTTGAATGATTTGGTTGACGGAATAGATTTTTGTGTTGAATCATCGCTCGTTTTAATACTGCGTCGACTCGCTTTCATTTCATTATTATATTTTCGCAAATTTGTTTTCTTACTTAGTATTGCTGACTGCGAAAAAAACCAAACGAATATAATAGTTCATCGCGCACAGAATGATAGGATTTGCTGAATTAGCTAGATTTAAAAAGATGATTTTTAATCGAATTAATTCGATTAATTGTGGTAACTTATCAAATTGCTGCATTAAATTACATTTCAAAGTCTGATAAGTGGTTACAACAGAGATAAAGGTTTTGTAGGTACTCGAAGAAAAACTTCTTTATGCGAATGCTTTTCGAATGATTTATTAGTTTAGAAACTTATTATCGTATTGTTTATGTTCGAATACCAATTATTTGCTTTCGTCGATTACAATTTAATATTATTTATCATGTGTGACAGAAAAATGAGTAGTTCCGAAGAAGTATCGTGGATTTCATGGTTTTGTGGATTACGAGGAAATGAATTCTTTTGTGAAGTAAGTTAGATTATTTGAAGACTGTTGTACAATATATATTTACATGGTGATGCGTGTTTTTTGCGTTTTCGTTTTAATTGATGAACTCGCCACGTAACCTTGAATTTAATAATCGAGCTCGTTGTGATGCGAATTATTATTTATATGATGATTGTTTAACTTGATAGGTCGACGAAGATTACATTCAAGACAAATTCAATTTAACTGGTCTGAACGAACAAGTGCCTCATTATAGACAAGCTTTGGATATGATCTTAGATCTCGAACCTGGTGAGAATGAATATTTAGGCTGATAAAATTTCTTTAATTATAAAACAATAAACGATTTCCCTTTTTGCTCGTATTGATGCAGAAGACGAATTGGATGACAATCCCAATCAGTCCGATTTAATTGAACAAGCAGCTGAGATGTTATATGGATTAATTCACGCTCGTTATATTCTAACGAATCGTGGTATCGCCCAAATGATCGAAAAATACCAGGCCGGAGACTTTGGTCATTGTCCTCGCGCCTATTGTGAAGATCAACCAATGCTTCCAATAGGTAAATTTTATATTTCGCTAGATGAGCCTAGAACGATACAATAAATTGATGTGAATATTTGTAACTCGTCTCTATCGAATTACAGGATTATCAGATGTGCCTGGAGAAGCAATGGTGAAATTGTATTGTCCTAAATGCATGGAAGTATATACGCCAAAGTCTTCCCGTCATCATCATACTGACGGAGCTTATTTCGGTACTGGATTTCCGCATATGTTGTTTATGGTGCATCCTGAATATCGCCCTAAGAAATCGAACGCCTTCTTTATTCCGAGGTAAGCTCGTTCATTATAATTCGTCGAGTAACCTATTCTGTGAGAATGGAGTGTGAAAATTTCATATGTTTTCAGATTGTATGGATTTAAAATTCACCCACTGGCATATCAGCTTCAACAACAAGCAGCTAGTAATTTTAAAGCGCCAATTCGTGGCTTAACTTTTAATAATGGCAAACGCTAACTCATTTCGAATAACTACAAAAACCAGAAACTCTATTTGTAAGTTATATTAGTGTATCGTTTATCTACATTATCTGGTATGAATAATTTTTTTTTGAAAATGAGTAGTATTATTTTAAATGATAATTTGTTTTTGTTTCTTCTCTTCGTAAGTAAAAATATAACTATGCCTATTGTTAATTTTCTATGACGTGCTTAAATAAATTTTATGAAAGGTTTTACATTTTTTGATCAAGTTTTGACTTGTAACTACAAGTGTCAAATTGATCTTAGTACCCCGAACGCACAATTCACTTCATTGAAAAAGAACGATCAATTTGCTCATTTCTCGTAATTTATAATTTTATTTTGTCATAATAAATAATACTAAACCTGAGCAATATAACTTTTTATTTTATTCATTAATTCAATTTTATGTTAATCAGTGATGCCAAATCAAAGGGTAGGAATCATTAAAAGTTGAAAAAAAAATTCAACCTAAGAATTATGATCGAAAAACAAAATAACAATAATTTAATTTCTTAATATCCTGAAAAATACATGAGAAAGAGAAATTTTTGGATGAAGGGAATTTGGCGCTCGAGAGCACTGAGAATTAAGATCATTGGACACGGTATACGCATATCATTGTGAAAAGCGAAGACTCGTTTCCACTCAGACAAAATGATATGGAAATACCCAGTTTTTCTTTCAATGTGAAGTATTGCTATTAGCTAGGATTTCAGAGTATAACTTTTGTAAGCTTTATCCTATCTTTCGTTGTGTGTAAGATAGAACTGAATTGTCTATCGAACGACAGATTTGTGCAAGCACAGTCTCATAACGTGGAAATGGAAAGCATTTACGTATGAGAGCGTGGCTCGTTTAGTGACTTGACTTGGTGTTAATTTTTTAGTGCGTTTTTGTGAAATTAATTGAATGAGGATTTTCCTTGTGACGTTTTTTATGCCCATGAAGAAACAGTTGCTCGGTGATAATTGTTTTTTCAAGCAAATGAATTCTTTAAGCAGACGTAAGTTGTTTTAATTTCCATTAAAAAAATACAGATTAATAAATATTCATCAACAGATGCCTATTTTAAAGTTCAAGAATCCAAAAATGAACAATATAATTTCCGTTTTACGCGGTAATTGCGATGAATGGATTCACGTATTGAATATTAAGTATCCCTAGAACACCACACTGTAAAATAACTCTTAAACCACCACACATGGGTACATTTGTACCCATACCCATTCTTCATTGTTTTTTTTATACTATTGCTAATAATTTGGGTTTTAATGAGTATATGTGTATATGCTCGCGTTGAACAAAGTTAAAAATGTTTTTATTATTTATCAAGTATAGGTATAAATTATAAATTATAACAATAGACCAATTTCGCGTGACGTCACAACCGCGAACGAAATGATTCGTGGGCCCCAAGAAGAAGCGACACGCTTTGTTTACAAAAAGGGGTAACTTTATTCATTCATATCTCCGTCGCTGTTCAATATTTTTGAAAACTGTTTGAAAATTCTGAAAATACAAAGTTCAAGAAATTTATTTTTAAAAAAACATTTCAAAATTTCATTTTTTGAGATACCGTAAAATGCATTGGAAAATGACCAATTTTTGACTATTAACTACTTCGCTTTGGGGGCTTTAAAATTGGAGAAAACGGAAAAAATAAGCAATTTCGACCTCGGAACCCAAAAGTAGACCTTTTGAGAAAAATTTTAAGACCTCAATCGTTGAAATCGGCCCTTTTGTTGTGGAGATATTCCAATTTCAATTTTAAATCACCGTAACAGCGTAACATGTACATGCGCGTATATCTATGCAGTTATAGGTACATATTATAATTAACCATACTCAAACATGTCAAACATGCTTCGAGCCTGCATTATTTTCCTATTACTATTTTTAACGATTTTTTTCCTTTTTTTATTTTTTTTATTTTTTTATTTTGCCGTATGAAACAAAGCTTTTCAGAGTTTTTCAAACTAGGGATGTATTTGTAAAAAAAAATCAATGATTGTTGGCTACTCTACTAACACATTGACGATCACTATGCATATTGCATCCCTATCAGGTAGATACCATTTAAATTTTCCATCTTGGAAAATTTCTGAATTTTCAATTCAATAAATTTCGCATTTTTAGGGTTTTATCTTCATGAAAGCGGAGTTTTAGGGGCATTTCCTGACAGCATATCATCCGACTACGTTTTAGAGATAAAATGCCCCTACAAATATAGAAAATCTGAAAATCTTATTGAGATTTTGGGGCAAGGCGAAAAATAATTTTATTCAGCGTACATAAGGAGGATGGCAGCAAAGCAATGGCGGTAGATAAGAAACACATGTATTATAGTCAAACTCAAGCTCAAATTTACTTCGCGAAAAAGAAATTTGGGATAATCTATGTATGGACGCCTAAAAGCCATATTGGCGCCCAAATAGAAAAAGACGTAGAATGGCAAACAAACATAGATTTATTACTCGATTTTTATTTTAGGAAATTTTTATTTGAAATATATCCTAACATGTAATTTTATCGCATGTTTGTGTATGGTTAATTGTATAACTGTACGTCTATGCGCATACATGTTACACTGATTCAAAATTGAAATCGGAATATCTCCACAACAAAACGGCAGATTTCAACAATTGAGGTCTTAAAATTTTTCTCAAAAGGTCTACTTTCGGGTTCCGGGGTCGGAATTGCTTATTTTTTCCGTTTTCTCCAATTTTAAAGCCCCCAAAGCGAAGTAGTTAATAGTCAAAAATTGGTCATTTTCCAATGCATTTTACGGTATCTCAAAAAATGAAATTTTGAAAAGTTTTTTTAAAAATAAATTCCTTGAACTTTCTACTTTCAGAATTTTCAAACCGTTTTCAAAAATATTGAACAGTGACGGAGATATAAACGAATAAAGTTACCCCTTTTTGTAAACAAAGGGCGTCGCTTCTCCTTGGGGCCCAGACGATTCTTCTCGTTCACCGTTCACTACGTCACAGTGAAATTGGTCTATCGGGGCACGTTATTTTTTTATGTTGGTGCGCGGAACAGATGAATTTGCAACACTGGGTACAGCGTGTACGACTTTTCCTATCAGGACATTTCATCCTTTGACAGAATATACATCGACCCGTTTCCGATGACACTGACTTTGCTTGGGTATAAGGAGAAGCATCGATGCCTAAAATTTTCGCTATCAAGGTTTTAATTTCGTTTTGTAGGGTCGGTTTTTGATAACGTTCTAAGAGATGTGCCTGAATAAGTTTTTCGCCCAATGTCATCAAGAAATCCCTCCTTTTTCTGCGAATTTTGTAATATTCTGGATCTTGTGATTCTTGTGATGTTGAAGGTTTTGATTTTGATCCTCTCACTACCTCTTCATCTTTGTTATTCCTCCACAATAAAAATGAATTAACCCCGATTATATTTAATAGTCCAAAAAAGAAGGCAAGGTTCCACCGTCTTGTTTTACGAGAGGTGGAATAATTTTTGCACATTCTATCGAAAACGTCAACCCCACTCTTGGTCGAATTGTAATATTCTATTATCTCAGGG
The DNA here is from genome assembly GCA_009761765.1 of Phenacoccus solenopsis. Classification (NCBI taxonomy): domain Eukaryota; kingdom Metazoa; phylum Arthropoda; class Insecta; order Hemiptera; family Pseudococcidae; genus Phenacoccus; species Phenacoccus solenopsis. Next base: position 2,773,305 of record CM019754.1, read on the forward strand.
AGTTTCACTTCATTGTTCTTATCTAGATCATGCGTAGTTGAAAGTAAGACTACCAGCTTTTTCTTTTTTTTGGGTGGATTATACGAAAGCAAAGTTAGCGCATCGGAAAATGCAAACATCGCGGTATTTAGAGGTCGGTCTTTCTTAAGAAATGAAGGTGGTATCTCACCTTTGTTAGATCGAAGAGTGCCAACTATTGTTATTCCTTTTTCTAGCAGCTTTTCAGCTGATGGTATCGATGTAAACCAATTATCCATGGTTAGGGTACGGTTTAGGTTGTGTATTGGCGTTGTCAAAGTAAGTAAGTATCTCTCGGCTAATCCTCGATTCTGAGTCTCCGTTTCACTTTTACCAAGGTAGACTTCTCCATTTAACATATATCCCGTCTTAGCGTCGCAGAGCATCACAATCTTGATTCCTGATTTGTCGGGCTTATTTGGAAGATATATCTTGAAATTACATCGTCCCTTGAATCCAAGAAGTTGTTCGTCGATGGTCAACATTGCTGATGGTGTGTATAAGCGTTGCGAAGTGTTGACAACGTGATCGAACATCCTTCGAACTGGTACCAACTTGTCAGTTTTTCTCTTTTCCTCGCGTTCGTTAATGTCATCGAATCTTAAAGAAGAAGTAAGGAAAATGAAGCGATTTTCAGACATCGTTGCACGAAAGAGTGGTACACCTCGATTCAGACTAAACATATCACGAGTATTCATTTTGTTTTGATGCAGGGCACCAGCCACGTAGAACAAGCCGAATAATGCTCTCAGTTCTGTTGCCGTCGTCTCATTTTCATATGATTGTCTTTTTATTTTTTTCTCTGGTGTTTTCTTTTTTCCTTTTTGTTTATCTTGTTCGGCCTTTTCTCTTTTTTCAAGTTTTTCTTTTATTTTTTGATTCGTGAAAATAACGGCAGCGTCGACCAGCTCATCTGGGAAAAATAATTCCCACATTTTCAGTTCGTCTGTTATATTTTTAGCGGGAGCTTTGTTGCCAGGAAGTTGAACCATAATATTACGTCGAGGGATTCGTCTGTTTGTTGATCTCTTTCCCGACCATTGGTATCCATTTTTACCAGTAATTTGAGCGGGTACATCGAGTACAGTAAGGTTCTCGTTTGCGGGATTATAATCCTCATCGTCGCAGTCGCTGTCGTCAGTTTCTTCACCATCTCTAAAATCTGGTATGGCTAGATCGGGTTCTTCGCTGGATTCAGAACCGATTTCGCTCTCCTCATCGTCATCGAGGATATTTTCAGTTGTTAAGTGAGGGTTACGACGGGATGTCATTACAAAACTGAGAAATTGATTTGAAAATTCTACCACGTTTATTTTTTATTGCTAAGAAAATCTTAAAATATACTTGGTATACCTATAAATTATACTTCTAGGTAAAGGTAAATTTTACGTATTGTAATTATCTGTCTGAATGTACGCAAAAAATCATTGCAAAGGAATAAAAAATGAAAGTTTGTAAATAGAAATTAAGGTTTTTAAAACTTTAAGGCCATTTATTTCATTTTAATCTGAGCCCCAAGACTTTTGAATAATGCGCCTATGTAGTTTGAAAAAAAAATAAGAAGAGGTGTCCTTAGTAATTCAAGATTAAAATGGATTTAAAAAAAATTATGTGTGCTGGTATAGCCTCGAGAACAGCAATAAAAAAAATGAAAATTAAAAATGCGCCTTGAACTAAATAGGTATGCAACCCTTCTCATGTGCAACCCTGTAGCGCTTGCTTAGCCGTACAGGTATCCGAGCGCGCGCGCCTGAAACATGATTGCATCGAAGTGGATAGGCAACCATAACTTACGTTGGGTACATTTGTACCCATGTGTGGTGGTCTAGGGGTATTTATATTACTATCTACATGACAATAAATATGATACACTTGGATTGTATCATAAAACTGGAAATCAGCAATTTGAATCTATCGAAAACTGCAATTTTCGATTTTTAGCTTGGTCAAAATTTCATAAAATCTATGGCACAACTTCTTTGATTTTTAGTAAGCAGAATTTTTCATCACATTTTGTCTGATGTGGTGTCTAAAATCAGATTTTGGGATTCGATCAAACCTTCGCAGAATAAATTCCCATTGAGATACTCCTAATTTTCTATTCGAAGATGTCATTTTAAAGGTTTTGGAGAGGTAAATAAATGGTGAAATGTGATGACATAGCTGAAGTTACAGTACTCCATTCACATTCTGTAATTATCATTTCCAACTATTGCATGAAAGTGGTAGGCAAGTAAAAAGAATTTATAATATCCAAATTCATGAAAAATAACTTGCGCCTTATATCGAAGGGTATACAAGTTTATCGTCGTGTTTTAAAAATGGCAAGAAATCTCTGAAACAGATTGAAACGTGCTTAGAATAATGAACGAGATGTTGATTTTGGCTAATTAGAAATGGCTAATTTTAGAATCTGACACTAATTTTTGCCGAGGCACTTCCCTCTCCTCTCAAAGTAGATGCTTTACGTTAGGTTAGATCTATCTCAGCGGATATAAATTTTTTTGACGAACTAATGGCAGAAATGGATTTCTCAGTTCCAGAAACCTGTATTTTGACACTTTGCACGACAAAATCTGAGAAAATTTTTTTTTGTCTAAAAGACGAAGAAGCCTATAGGTCGTGGATTTATCGAAATTTCGTCCATTCCATAAAAATCGAGTAAAGTGTCATTTTCAACTAATTGGAGACTGCTGATCTCGAATATGATGATATTTTTTGGCACTTTCCTCTCCTTCCTGGAAAAATAGCGATTTTCTTTTAAAACAATCGGTTTTAGAGGGGATGGATGAGAGTACGCCAAAAAATATCATCATATTTAGAATCTGCGACCTCGAATCAGGCGAAAACGACACTTCACTCAATTTTTTTGGAATTATCGAAATTTCGATATATCCGCGACCTATAGGCTTCTTCATTTTTTGTTCAAAAAAAATTTTTTGAAAGATTTTGTCGCACGAAGGGTGTACGTATAGGTTTTTGGAACCAAAAAATTCATTTCTGCAGCTAGTTTGTCAAAAAAATCGATATTCGCTGAATCAGACGTCATTTTAGCGCCAAAATATATCATTTAGAGAGTGTGGGGAAGGGGGAAATTACAAATTAAGGTGAAAATCGAAATTAGCAACCTCACTTTAGTTGAAAATTACATTTTGTGCATTATTCTAACTAATTCCTCACCAATTATAGCCATGTTTCTGATATTTTCAAAAACACGTTAATAATGTTGCATACCACTAAATGTAAGGCGAATTTTTTTTCGAAATTTTTGCGATTCCAAAAACATCGAGATAAAACTCATTTTTGACTGATTTCAGGTCGCTGATTTCGAATCTGATATAATGTTTTCATTCTTTCTCTTCCCTCACTTTCAATTTATGAAAAAAAATCCATTTTAAGTAGTATACAAATGTACCTTCTGGCGCATTCTAGCACATTGGTAAAAAAGCCGAAGATTTCCACTTTTTCGCAGTAATATAACCAAAGATTTCTCTTGACACATCTGTACTGCAGCCGAAGAAAATCCCGACACACTCTTAATTTTTTCAATTTTTACGTCATATTTTACCATTTTTTTTAAAACCTAAATTTTCCAACACACCCTCAGATTTCTTGATTCAGTCTTGATTTTTTTAATTTTTAGAAAATTTTTAAGCATTTTTAAAAAGCTGTTCATTTTTCATAGTCATATTTTATTTTCCATTTTTAGTCGAAAATCTTCCATTTTTACTCTAAAATCTTCCATTTTGAGACATCTACCATTTTTAGTCAAAATCTTCAACATTAATCTCCCCTCGTTTCCATAATATACCTAATGGTAAAAAGTCGAAGAAATTCCTGGCGCCGTCTGATATAATCACTGGCAAAACAATCGTAGTTCCTTTTTTTCGTAGAACATCTGAAGAAATTCGTGGCGCTGTCTAGCGCAACCCTTGTTTTTTCGGTTTTTTAGGTTACATTTTACACAGTTTTTTTAAAGTCTGAATTTCCAACACACTCTCCAATTTCTCATTTTTTAAGTCAACATTTCACTATTTTTTTAAATTCTGTGTTATTATGCTTTGTAATTTCGAAAAATCGTTTCTTGGATTTAGGACGATTTATTTTGGTTCAATCAACTAAATGACCACATTAATATCTATAATATTCTGATGAATAAAGCGAATATATTCTGATTTACAGATCTGCGGTAAACTAATGCTATATGTTGGAAAGTCGTCAAAATGTTGAGAGAGTCTTCTATTCATATAAACATCATTTATAAAATGATGGTAAGAATATCTCATTCCATGATTTACTTCGAAATTTAAAATTACTTTTTTCTTAAAATCTACCTCGTTTGTTGATAAATTTATCGTTTCAGATGGATAGTTGTCGCTCAGGAAGCCTAGGTAGAATTATTACACCGTACCAACCTGCAAAACTGAAGTAAGAGAATTTTAGCTTTCTATTCCAATGAATACAAATTGTTGATTCATTGTTCCAACCATTTTCTTACAAATTATAGGCATATCTTGGTTATTTTCAAAGCACTAGTTGGTAAATTTGCGAATACAATTTTTCGAAATTTTGTCGATTCCCAACAATTTTGATTCCGAATCTAATGTTACTTTTTCATCCTCATTCCCTTCCATTATTTTCAATTCTAAAAAAAAATACGTTTTGCATAGTGAACCCCATAAAATATTAACAACTTGATAGTTTTTGATTAAAAGCATCGGATTTAAATATGTTATTATATTTTTTAATTTCAATAAATCTTTCTTTTGGGCTTAGGGTTATTTATTTTGGTTCAATCAATTGAACGACCATTTTGATGTCTTTAATTATGACGAATAAAATGTACATTTTTCATTTTCACTTGCAGATTCGCGGGAAAGGAATGCCTGATTTTGGAAAAATTTCAAAATGTAGAGAGAGTTCAATATTCGCATGAAAAATATTTTTAACGTGATTGTAAGAGCATTTCTTCGCATGATTCACTTCGATATTTAAAATCACTTTTTTTTCAATAACGCATTTATCAATAAATTTATTGTTTCAGGTGATAACTTTCCTTCAAGCAATGCAATCAAAATTACAACACCGAACCAACAAGAATGGTACTCGTATGTATATTTCAAAGAAAAAGAGGAAGGAAAGTTTCACGAAGTATTTTTTTTTTTTTTTGTTAATGAACTATACGAAAGATCGCTGTGTTAGTACACATTTCAAAATAAAATATATTTTACTTTAATGTTATTACTTTTTTGTAGATACGGATATGCACAGTAAATGCAGCACTATGATATAATCATCATGTTTGTTAAAATTCAAATTGTTCCGAACGAAACGATTATCTATATTTTTGAGAAATTATTAGTACGACTTATTTAATTATTTTTGGTTATTAAACCACCAAGTACGTGGGGAAAAAATCAAGTAAGATATTTGATGAGCATTTATATACTACAAAATCATAATACAAATATTTTAATTTATTCGAAAACGTGTGGCAGCAAAAAGTAGCGAAATTTGCAGAATACATTTTTATTGGTTTATCAACACGAAATGAAAACAATAAGTATATCTATTTACAATACCTATACACGAGTTGAAAGATACGCTTAAGCTTACACACATAAACGGGTAGTCGTGGTATAATCCACGAAGAAAAAAAAAACGTACTGCTCCGTAATAAAGAAAGGGCCATAAATTAAAAACTGAAAAAAAAAACAAACGAACAAACAAACAAACAAAAAAACGAAGCTGAATACATATTTACTTTTTTTCTTTTCAATCCGAAAACATTATTATTTGAAAAGCAGCAAAGAGTTGCGTTTATATATTTCTTTTTAGGGTCTTATAGACTAACACATCATCTATCTATACTTATTTATTATTTAGCACCGCGAAACACATTTTAAAATAGTAATATAAATGCTTTTTAAGGATGAAACCAAAGTAACGTAGTACACAAACACTCTTAGGAATCTTAAAGTGAGAACACAACTCGTTTAAAACGATACATACGTGAAATAAAAACATCAACCAACGGCAGTATTAATTATCATGTGCTTACACAGTAGACCTATATAGGGAAACACGTTATTACTTTGTAAAATATAAAGATTAGATCGAATAAATTTTCATTTTAAAAACATATACATTTCGATGGATTTCTGAAGGAGAATACTCGCATTTTGAAAATTTAAGCTGAAAGCTTGAAATTATTTGCCCTAATCAAATTTTCATATCATCAAAGTTCAATAATCGTTTAACACATAAATAGAAACTTTATACACACAAATCATTACATATCAGGCAATATCGGTAACTCGTGACTAAAACGGTGATTTAGCAATGGCAAAATCAACCAGTGTTTTTCAGCGACAGGTGTAGGCTCCAGCTTATTCAGAAAATAATATACATCAATAAACTTTACAACGAGAACAATAAAAAAAAAAAGAAGCGCGATTATTAGCACAACGCTTGTAGTGGGGAACCGAATGCCTGCACTCGAAAAGCACTGATTTCTAACTCGACGGCGTGGAGTTTCTATGAAATCCATTTTCTTCGTTTTACGGTAATAATATTGTGTTATTATTTCCAAGATATAATTTTCTTTAATACATCAATAAGTACGAGGAAAATTCGCTTAATTTTCCATTTATATAATTTAGGTATCTGCGGCTATAAAAATACCAACGCTGTCGAGTTAACACTTTGGTTGCAGATTTGGTAACGACGGATTAGTGGCCTAAACTAAAATGGTCCTTTACTTAACGATATTATAAAAATACTTAAATACTTTATTACAATCATTAATCTACACGTACACGTATAAATACATTTTTACATAATATTTTTTTTTTCAATACAATCGATAAAAGCGATGATCGAGAGAGATCAAAAGTACACACTACCACGTAATGAATTTTCTGCTTAACATTATTTATCGAAAATAAAAAATAAAATTCGCTAAAATTTTGGCTCTTCGTATAAAATACCGTTAAAAAATTAATATACATATGTCTTTATAAATGAATTTTTTTTTAACAAAATCAAATCGATATTTATTTTAAAAAGACAGTCTTACTACCTTAAAATTGCGAACCATACTACATTCCCGATTACAATGATGATTCGCATTTAAAAACTTGGATAAACATAACAAAAAGAAACAAAAAAAAAAATGGCAGTGATAATGCTAAGTATTGTTGTTAGAACTTACGAGCAAGAGGGAAAAAGAAAAAATGAGACAAAACAATAAACGGAGGTACGGCCGGGTCTTTTACATAATCATATAGTATCAAGGATTTCAAAACTCAAATTCAAAAATAGTACATTTACAGACAAACTACTCGAATTAAAAAAGTTAGTCTTTTGCAATACATCTCTTAATAAATAACAAAACAAAATATATCGTAAAGTTGTAGAAAAAATTTCATCAAATTTTTCAAAATTTATGTACAGGAAAATAAATGCTTTCTATATGTTAAAAAATTCGTAAAAAAATATTATTTGGGATGTATAGGCGCTCATAGCATTTTGAGTAATTATTATTGCACCTGCAACTTTCAGTATAGAAAATGCTTTTATAAAAACACTTTTACATTCGCTGAATTTCAAGTTAAAACACTCGCACCACGAATAACAGGCTAACAGCGTTCGTTTAATAATTCATACAAAATAATTATCTAACATGTACGATGATTATCATATAATCAACCGTAAACACCGAACAGTGTGAAAGAATAAGGAATGGATATTTCAGAGATTTAATGCTATAGATTTTTCAGATTTTATCCAACTTCATGTTAAATACCTATCTTTGTTTCTGCTTAAATCCAACGCGCACAAAAAATCTGAAGTTATTGAAAAATAACAATAAAAATAATAAAAGAGTCTCGCTTTTATCAAATTATATAAAGGGAGGGAGGGGCAAAGATAAAAAAAACACATAATTTGACATCGTTAACTTAACAAAAAAAATTCAACGCAACTTTCAATGTATTCCGCCGACAAAAAATAACCTTATTTTGAAATTCAAGGGAATTAAATTCAAAAAATAATAACTATAACGCTTGCAATAAAAATACGTAATTTCGCACAATGATGAAATAGGCATCGAAATCACGACGAATAGATTTCACTTTTTGTACACGTCGGACGTGCGTCGTTTAAAATTTCATTTCGTTCGAGGAATTCATGGACGATCGTTTCGTTGGATAGATGCGTCAATTTCAATTTCAATTTATTAAATTATGTACACAACGTATACATTAATTACTTAAGGAATGAGATATAATAGGAGGTGGTCGACTTTTCTTAGTGTAATAGGAACTAGAACAATAGGCGAAGGAGTGGAACAATATTGCCTAAAAAACAAAAATAATAATAAGAAAAAGAAAAAAAAAAAAAAACACTTAACGCAGGAATAAAATGGCAAACGTAAAAATTTTGGTACGAGCCCATTATTGGTGGCCGCCAACTACGATTTTTCAATAGCTTTTCATTTCTTTCGTTTCGCAGCTTAAATAATGGTAACTAATAACCGAACGATAGTAGTAAATCGAATATCATCACAGATGATTTATACGGTATATTCCGTTATATTTCGGTGCCAGTAGAATAAGAAAATGGGCCGGCCAAACTACTATCTATGTATCGCCGAATTCAACAGGAACGGTACGTAGAACATTTTACTTTCCAGTAGTAATGAAGCAGCTGATTTCACCTGGAATTTTTTTTTCACGTATTAATAACGACATTAAAGCAAATTATACTTTTGTAGAAGCGACAAAAGCTTATAATTACTTCCGGCATCCGATCGAGTAAATTCTGCAATCGGGTTGGTTGCTGCGGATTTGTGTGTTCCATGAAGGTTTTCAGACACGTCATGTATCGATCTTGTATCGCCTCTAATTCGCTATTTTCGCCATTCGCTACATCGAAACAAGAAAATTACGTGGAGTTATTCGTATGTACTACTAAATTTCACAAGAAAACCCTATTCACCAGCGACATCATATTACTAACCTGGATTCAGCATGATGATAACTTTTAGACAAACGTATTCTTCCATTCGTAATTTAATATGTCTGAACATTAACGTTACGTGGGTTATCTTCTCCACCATCAAACCAACATCTTCTCTCAGTTGATCCAACGTAATGGTGGTGCCCATCATGGATGATAAACAAGTTTGCAAAGTTCTCAAGTTTTTCGCTACCTGAATACAGACGATTATTTAGACACGAATTTCTAAATTACGATATTTCGCCATATCCACGAACGTAACTAACCTGTTCGGAGAATTCCGCGTCAACGGTATCGTTTAAATTGTTGATATGACAAGGAGACGAGTTACGCGAAAAACCGTGCATTGCTTGGTAGGCGGACGTAGTAAGCACGAGTAATTCATGCCACCTATGCGTTAACAGCCTCGTATGCACCTAAAATAAAATATTTTTTATTACTATACCAAGAATTCAAATTAAACTTACTGATCATTACATTTAAAAAATTTAAATAAATTTACAACTTTATTTAGAAAAAAAAAATGTTCTACTCGCTTTCTACTAAAAAAAAAAAAACGTTTGCAGTGGGGCTGGTTTACTCGAAGTTACTTCATCATCTGACACTGTAATCAAACATTTTCGACTTTTCGTTTATCCCCCACCACATTTTGAAGACGATAAAACTCCTTCTCGCCCCCTGTAATATCACGTGTGAAGGTGAAATTGGTATACAGCACACTTTTCTCTCACTAGAATCACAGGAGTTCACATTCATCACATTTGAGCCATTTGAGTCTTCTCAAACCTTCGTTAAATTTCTACCATGCGCCATTTTGTATCCATTTTGATCGAAATTTGAAATATCACATTCGAAGAAAAGATATGGGAGATTCAAGAAATATCACGACTCAGAACTGCTAACTGCCCTTCAAATGAACTTGGGAGACTTAAAGTTGGAGGCGTTAGTGTACAAATGATCTGAAACGCTAAGTCATGAAATCCCTCCTCCCTGACCCGTCATTACCAAATCAGGTAGGCTGTAATAGCTATCCTTTTGAAGTAAAAACTCAGCTAAAAAATCTTTACATCGTATTAATTGTAAATAACATTTTGAAAAATGAAATAAAAATAAATTTCTATTATACGAATAAAAAATCAAATCGCACGAATAAACTGTCATAAAAAATGAAAAAATTTCTCCAGTTACTCACTTCAACTGGTAATTCAACGTAAAAAGGTAACCGTTTGGTCCATTGAACTAGTTTATACACAATTGAATCTCCTATCTGCATAAGTCTATCGCTTAAATCCGCTCTGTTGCCCAGCAAATCATTTACATTCTGAAAAAAAAAAAGTTTTCATTACATACACAGTTTCAATTGTTATCGAGATCGTCAAACTTTGATTACTTGCGAAAGTCAAAATACCTGTAAAGTAGCGATATCTTGAAATTCATCACAGTCTATAAGTGTTTGCATCATGGACAAGGCAGTGTCTAGAGACATGGAACGATCTCTCGACGAGGTGACCGGCGATTCTAGCCTTTGTCTTAAATAAACCACCTGCGAAATAATAAATTATCAGTGAATTAATACGAATAAATAAACGTAAGAAAAGAGTGCGTGCACTTTTTCAATGACGCTAAAATCAATTTTTTAATTAAAAACAAAAAAAATTTACACATACAGGGTGTTCTATCTCGATTTAACTTTTTTCATACCACATATAGGTGTACTCACGTAACACCAAAGGCAATTCACCATAATTGATTGTGGACTCATAACAACGAAAGAGGGAAAAAGTTGCATTTCATGTCTTGAAAGTGACACTTTTTCTTTCTTTTGTTGACGGTCGTATGATATGAGTGAGGTCACGTGCCCTTTGACATCATGTTCTCCTTCCTTATTTCTTGATAATTATTAAATTATACCATTCGTTATTATTATTTTTTTTAATTCTAATTGAACGTTATACGTATTTGTCACATTTTGATACAAGCAGTATTCTCTTAACTTGCATAGGTTTCGAAATTAAATTTTCCAAAAATAATGTAATTAAAATAAGCAGCCATGCCGCATTACTGGAGCTGAGTTTTTAATTAGAGCTTGTTTTGATTTACTAATAACCTTGCTCAACCATTCATGACTAAAGGCCACACCCAATACCAAGTCTGAAAACCCCTACCCTATCCTTTCCAAAAACACTTACGAAGTTGAATTTGGTACAAATGTAGTATTTCTTGCCATGAAATAATCATGCGAACACATATTTCTCAAATTATAACTATTTGGGGGTCCTCAAATTATCTTCAAATCTTGATAATCCGCCATTTTGGATCCATTTTGACTCAAATTTAAGTGGTTATATTCTGGTCACAAACTAATCCTACACACAAAGTTTGACCATTCTAGGCCGATTTGGTGATGAGATATGGAAGATTCATGAAATTTCCTGCAGCAATTTCCCCTCCAAAAGCCGTTTTTTGCTCTAACTCCCCTCCAAAATCACTGAGGAAGCTAAAATCAAAATACGTTTGTCACTTGGGCTCATTTTATCATATGACACAGCAATAAAAAATTTTCGACCCCTCCTGTACCCCCACCACTATTTTAGGTTGATAACCCCGCCTTCCCCCCTCCAACATCATGTATGGAAGTGAATTCGGGATATAGTATACAACTTATCCCCAATAACCATATGAATTCATATTAATTACATTTTTACCAACTTGAGGCTCCTCAAGCTCTACTCAAAATTTTGATAATCCGCCATTTTGATCCATTTTGATCCAAATTCAAGAGGTCATATTGTGGTCACCAACTAACCTCACACACAAAATTTGACCTCTTTAACTTGATTTGGTGGGGAGATATGGAAGATTCAAGAAATTTCATGACTCAAAACTTCCTCAAAAAGCCGTTTTTTGATCTAACTCCTCTCAATATGCACTTAGGAAGCTGAAATTTGGATATGTTAGTATCCGTGACTCATTCTTTCATATGAGATCAAAAATGAAAAATTTTAGCTATTTGCCCCTTCTCCAGCCCCCCTCAAAATTTGAGTGATCCGCCATTTTGAAATTAATCGAAAAAACAAAAAAACTATTTTTGCGTATTTTCAAGAAGAGTTTCTCACCAAATTTTGAGCGAAATTTATCCACACCCCCTTGCGCAAGGCGAGTGACACAAAAAACGCTTGTTTTTTTTTATGATTTTGATTTTAAGATTATCATTATTAATATGAATTTTTATACCTTTAATTTTTAATATAATAAATTTTAAAATTTTAATACTTTTAATTTTAATATTTTTTATTAATAAAATAATTTTGAGCAAATTTTATCCACACCAGCCTGCGCAAAGTGAGTGACACAAAAAACCCAATTTCCTCAAAAACAGGTTTTTGTTAACTCTCCTCAAAATGCACTTACGAAGCTGAAATTCAAATATGTTGGTGTCCGTGACTCACTCTTTCATATGAAATCAAAAACGAAAAATTTGAGCTATTTGCCTCTTCTCCAGCCCCCCTCAGAATTTGAGTAATCCGCCATTTTGAAATTTTTCGAAAAAACAAAAAAAGCACTTCTGCGCACTTTCAAGAAGAGTTCCTCACCAAATTTTGAGCAAATTTTATGAATACTCGCCGGCGCTACGCGTGGGAGAAAAAAAAAAATATATATAGACCAAAAAGTTGGACATTTGCCAGATGATTACAAATGGTCTGAAACGCAAAGATTTGAAGACCACACCCTCCCCCGACCTTCCCTTCCCAAATCAGGTAGGCTGTAATAGCTATCGTTTTTATTAAAAACTCAGCTAAAAATCTGGAAAATTTCTCGCCCATTTTAGGCGACGTATTTGAGAGATATAAAAGGGTATTGAAGAGGGGAGGGGGGGCGAGGAAGAGCTGTCGAACTGTCTAAAAAATAATGTTTTTCAAGGTGAGGTAATCCACCTTCTACTTTCAGGTTTTCAGTTTTTATCATTAATTCTACGTTTTGGGACAAACAGCATACCTTTGTACGCATGTTTTGAATGATGAAATAATTATGCATTTTAAAATTAGCTTATTACCAATGTGAAAAAACAAAAAAAAAAAAAAACATTTTTCAAACTAATTTTGCTTGTATGTATTTACGACCTTTGAACTAGTAGAATACGCAAACTAGCATAAATGAGAGTCACGTGAGAAGAACACCGTGCGCTATAATTTATAAAGTTGGTTACATCGAGACGCGGCACCGTCACAACACAGTTTTCATTTTCAACCATGAAAATCAAATTACCTCGCTGGGATTAGTTAATGCAGTCTTTAATATAGTTCCGTTAAACAAATGCGGACGAGTATGAGGAGGAACTCCGTGCTCAGTATTATTTATGGAAACAGCGGTGAATTTTTGAGATTGAGATTGCTGTTGGGTTTGCTGAATTTGATTCTGCTGGTGTTGCAACTGCGTCTGATTGTGGATGTGATGTTGGGTCTGTTGCTGTTGTTGCTGATGTTGCTGCTGTTGTTGTTGCTGCTGTTGCTGTTGCTGTTGTTGCTGTTGTTGCTGATGATGATGAGACTGTTGCAACGACTGTATATGCTGTTGTTGAGGTTTCTCCATTTTTATTTGACCGTTTCTAGTAGCTTTTTTGTGTTTTTTATACTTAACCTGAAAGAAACGAAAATTAAAATTCTTATCAAATATAACGCGCACCGAATGTGATCGTGACGTAGGTAAAATTATATTTTAGCGTTGAACATTTTTAAAGAATGATTTTAAACTGTGGTTTCGAGAAGTTTCAAATGGTAGGACATTGGATCTGAATTTTTCAAAACATGCCCCATTAATTGAAACTTGAAAGCCTATGTCAAAGCCAATCATTGAAAATGTCCATTTCGAAAAATAAATTTTCGAATTACGCCACCGTTGCATTAAATGCGCGATTAACCGCATTATTAGATAAACGAATAAGTTTAAACTGAAGCTCACTTTATACAAGTTATATACGGCTCCAGAGTTTCGGCCACCTGGCATTCGGTCTTCACGAACGGCTGTAAAAAAATCATAAAAATATTCGTAATCATTCGAATGAATAGAGAATATATAAATATGAAAATGGATAAAAATTTAAATTTAAATATTTTAAGGCTGTTCTCTCTGTTTACAACTGATAACAGAAAAGCTCGATTTGAGGGGTGATTTTGATGCACTATATCTTTGCGAATGTTGAAGTTGAATTGTTCGGGTTCGTTTTGTTTTATTTATTAATGCTTAAAGAAGACGCGACTGTTGAGACAATTTTGAAAAATTGATTAGTTTTTCATTTAGGAAGGATGCAACCAACGTATCTCGAGGGTGCTATAACTTCTTTTAGAAACAATCAATTAAAAATTTGACGTATATGAGTCTTCGTCTTTCATTTACAAACATCTTAACAAAAAAAAAAAATTGAAAAAATTTGAAAATTGACAGAGATAGAGTGCATCTAAATTCGAATGGGAACGGGTCAGAGTTCGAAATTTGAAACGTAATTGGTTAAAAACGGTCACGTGACTTTCACCATTAGGTTGAAATTTGTTGTTCGTAACGCAGTATAGAATAGCCTTAATGAGAAAAACAAGTACAAATATAATGTTTAAACGAATATATGGGGTACAAACCTTGTAAAACCATGCCTTGTTCTAAGCATTTCTTGAATCTGCAGTATTGACATCGATTTCTTTGGGCTTTGGTAATCTCACAAACGCCATCGGCAACACACGTATAAACTCTTCTATTCTGCACGGTTCTCTTGAAAAACCCTTTGCAGCTAAATTATCAAAATATTCGTGGCGTTAAAAAAGTTTCAATGTTGAAACAAATTCGTAAGCAACTATGCTGCATTATTGTAGCTGAGTTTTTAATTAGAGCTTTTTCAGATTTGCAGATAATGTTGCCGGGCTCTTCACAAGACCTAGTACATCTTCACCTATCTTCTTCGAAACTGACTAACAAGTTGAATTTAGGATGCGTAGTATTTCTTAGCCCCGAGAATTACCAAGGCTACTCGTGCTTTCCTTGAATTTCGACGATCCGCCATTTTAGATATATTTACAGCGAAATCTGAGAGTTCATATTCTACTTATCAACTAACCCCACATCGAAGTTTGACTTTTTAGGTCGATTTGATGAGCAGATATAAAATATTCATGAAATTTCCTGTTGCAATTCCCTTTACAGAAACATTTTTTTTTTTTTTTGCGTTAACTCCCCAAAAAATTCACTTGAGAAGCTAAAATCAGAATAGCAGGTTGAGTTCATTTTATCGCATGACACCACAATGAAAAATGTTTGATCATTCGTGTATTCTCACCACATTTTGAGGTCGATAACCTCTCCTTCTTCACTCCCATATCACGTGTGAAGGTGAATTTGGTACCGAATATACGTCATATCTTCAATATTCATATGAGTACATTTTTTTCAATTTGAGCCACCTCGAGCTCTCCTCAAGTTTGCCAATTTGTTATCATGAATCCATTTTAATTCAAATTCAACAGACGTATTTTGGTCCCAAATTAACCCCACACACAGTTTGACTTTCCTAGATTGATTTGGTGAGGACTGAGGAGATACCCAAGATTCAAGAATATTCATGGCTCGTCACTTCCTTAAAAAACCACTTTTTGCTGCAACTTCACTACAAATGCGCTTAGGAAACTGAAATTTGCATATGTTGGCGTTCCTACCTCCCTCTTTTATATGAGATCAAAAACGAAAATTTTACGATATTTGTCCTTTCTTCAGCTTCCCTTAAAATTGGAGTTATCCGTCATTTCGAAGTATATCGAAAGAAATAAATTGTATATTTCACAACTAAGGAGGTAAAAGTGATTCTTGACGAGTGTGAGCTGGATGATAAGTCACACGAGTCTAAAATTACTTTTTCTACCGAGTAGTGAACGAAATTTTTCCTAAATGCGGCAGAAAAGCGTTCGTTTGAGACCCGAGCGATTAGCCAGCGGGAGGTAAAGTAGCGCTTTCCTCTCGCAAGTATGAAAAGTATCTTATTTGCACTCTCAAAAAGAGTCTCTCGCTAAATTTTGGGTAATTTTCATTGATATATCTAATTAAAATGCTTTGTTGCACTCTGGTCTTCAAGTGTACTTGCTGCATCCAATATGTAAATGTGAAGAATGTCCCACGCCGTCGAATTTATTTACGGCGGTACAGCCATTTTTCGGAAGTTAGGTACGTGATAATAATATGACTGGAGTATTATAGGTACTACTTTAACTTCACCATCGTTATTTGGAATTTTATTTATTCTCATTGTGAAATCCACAATCAGAAGTTTGCCACAATAGAAATGTTCATTTTCTATTTTTTTTTCATTTTTTTTTTCTAGTTTAGTCCTTACAGATTTTGCTATAGTGTAACACATAATAATTATTAGTATTAGGAGCAAATTTGTAGTTCCCTATCTCTTCCCCTAATGGGTATACGAAAAAAATTATAAGACCCTTTCTTGTAGAGAATTTAATGAGAAACATTTTATTACTTTACTACTTTTTCTCTAAAACCGCGTTGTTCGCAAAAAAAATGCAAAAAAGTGAATTTAGGAGACGTTCTTGTAACACATTTCATTTTTTTTGGCCAACTTCCACCCCCCTTCGGGGGTTGAAAATATTATCATGTTGTACCTTAGAGTACGAGCTAATTATGAAAAAAAATTCAGCCATGTACCCCCTCAAAAAAATTTTTACAATTTTTTGAAAATTTCAAAGCCTAAAAAATTCGAGAAAATATGAATCGAAAAATTTGAAAAAATTTCCACAAATGTACTTATGTAATGCCTATCAATGGTGAAATTTTCAAAGTTTTTCATCCATCCCATCCAGAGTTAAAAAATATTGAATTTTCGACATATGGGAGTCGATTCCTCAGGAAGGGGTGGGGTGGGGGGTCAAAAATTTTTTGGGGGAGTTTTTTCATCGAGGGCAACATTTAGGACCACTTGTGACCGAATTTGGGTCAAGGGCCGTTTTCACTATCTTATCAGGAGAGACCCTTTATTTCAAATTTTTGTTCTTTATTTTGTTGGCCAAAAAATTGATGTATGTACAGGGATTCTCAAATTTTCATTATTTGAAATACGCTCTAATATGGATTCGGCGATCAGGGAAGTACTTTTCTAGGGTATTTATGAATTTACACTTCTCCAAAGGGATGCTCAGGGGTTCATAAAATTTAGATTTTTTTGTGGTGCACAGACGAACAGATAGCTTAAATTTTTCGAATGACGTCGGGAAATTTATAATAATAAAAAAATAAAAAAATAAAAAACCTAAGCAGCCATGCCGCATAACTGGAGCTGAATTTTTAATTGGAGCTTGTTCAGGTTTGCTTATAATGTTGCTAACCCCTTCATGTCTGTAGGCCAAATCCAATACAAAGTCTATACTATCCCTTCCAAAAGCACTTTAAAGGTGCATTTAGGACAAATATGGTTTTTCTTTCCATCCAATAGTCATATGAACACATATTTCTCAAATTATGACTACTTGAGGCTCCTAAATTACCCTCAATCCATTTCGAACACTATGGACTAATAAAATGTAAAGAAGCAGGATGAAAAAGCAGAAAAGTTGTATTATCTATAACTCATCCTTATCCATTCGCGCCAACATTTTTATATGGAACAATGCTGTAACAAGTATATCTCTCATTCATGTTAGAAATCTGAGTCATAGAAATATAAGTTTGAGTTGAATGTGAGTATGAAAAATACGAATAACGAACGGATATAAAACCGATCTATCCGTATTCGTTAACCGTTTTATCCGAATACTCGTACTGCAAACGGTACGGATAAAAACCTGGTATATTCGTGATCCGGATATATCCGTGCAGAACTCTGATACTTATACGGTAATAGCTTTCCTTCTTATTAAAAACTCAGCTAAAATAAAAAAAAAAACAAGGAGGACAACAAGGACAGCAGTAGAAGGGAAAATGAAGCTCACCCTTCGCAGGTAATTATTCCGTAATGCAATCCGGTGGCTTTGTCTTCGCAAATCATACATATCATGGGCTGCTCGTCTTCATCGTTACCGTCTTCGTTGTGATGGGACGATGGCAGTAATTTAGCTAAAGACGACACGTCTCCGTTATTCTTAAGAAAATGCGGCCACGGCGTGATAGGCGGTCCGGGATTAGATAAATTGAGTGCCTGGATCTGCTGCGACGGAGGTAACTGAGATAAATCGCCGGCCCACAATCGTTCCATGTTCAAGGGTAACGGTATGGTAGAAGTGGGATGACGTTCGGGCGGCGAATGCTGCTGCATGTTCTGCTGGTGCGGAATATGCTGCACCAGCGGTCTAATATTGGACAGGTGGGAATTAGGAATTTCCTGTCCTAAATTTAGCAATAATTGAGCTTCGGTTTCGGCCACGTTCAGGCCGGCCGTGGTGGAAGTCTGCGTCCACGTGGTGGTGGACTGCGGCGCGACCGAAATCAAGCTAGGCGCGTGCTGCTGTTGCGTTTGCATGGGCGACGGCTGATGGTGCGTTTGCTGTTGAGCTTGCGCGCCGGGCGAATGCTGTTGCTGATCGGCGACCGGCGTCGACCAGATCATGGTGCGCACGCCACCAGCCTCGCCCATGATCACCGTCGGCGTCGTTCGGATACCGCTGCTGGTCGGCCTTTGTGGTAACATAACCGGAGGTTTCATGCTTTCGCAATAGTTCACGCCGCCGATGAGCTCCGGTCGAACGCCGTTTATGCGGCACGCCTGCAACACACCGGGCGCCGCCGCTCCGGTAGTTACCCAAAATTTAGGCGGCGAAGATATCACAGAACAATACAAACCGGCCGCCGCTGACGCCGGACTCGCTACCGGTGCTTCACTGCATGAGGAACTTGTGCTACTGCTGCTGCTACTGCTGCTACCAGTCGTCGTACCGTTCACGTTGGTCGCGCCCAGCGACTCGTTCGGCTTCGTCGGCCTGTTCATTTCGTCGCGTACTTTCTGCGTAGACGATTCGGCCGCCGCCGCAGCCGCAGCCGCCGCATTCCACGCCGCCAAAGCGCTCGCTCCCGATACCACTACGGACTCGCGTCGTTGCTGGCTTCGGTTGCGTATTACGCCTTCGTTCTCCTCTTCGTCCTCGTCTTCTTCGTGCGCCCCGTCCACGCCGTTCACGTCCTCTTTGATGTCGCCGACCACGCCGCCCGTATCGTCGATCGGTGGACTTCCTCCGCCATCGAAGACGCCGTTATTCGGTTCCTCTTTGATTTTATGCGCGATGATGTAACTCTTGGCCGAAGACGATTCGGTCACAACGCCGTCAGATAAACCGGAATCCGGAGACGATACCCTGCGTACAATGTATCAACAACGTAATTAACTCTATGTACATTGCACGAGTATGTATAATTCTATGTACTCTATACACGTATTCATCGTACCTGTTATCCGACGGTATGGATAACGCTCCTGGACTCGGCGATATACGAGAAACGTCCATTTTCGACGTTGATGGAGAAATAGGTCCAGGCAGATCTGGAGAAGACGTACTCGTATCTGCTACACTTTCACCTGCAAACGTTACGTAAATTAAACAGACGGAAGTAATGCGAAAAAAAAAAACGAAAAAGAAACGTGACTGCCTGAAAAGAGAGTTAACGTACTAAGTGAAAGAACGAATAACGCCAAGAGAGGGGAGGCAGAGACGAGAAACAAAGAGAAGGGAACACATGAATGTATATGTATTTGCGTTAATGTCGTCAATGCAAAACTGTTCGACTACAATTAAAAGGAAATTCAAACAATTTTCAAATATAATTTACACCTTTCCGCTTCTCAAAAAAAAAAAAAAAACTAAAAATTGCTAAACCTACCGTCACTACTACAGCGTGAATCTATTTTTCGTCTCTTCAGCTTCAGATCTTGGAATAAGCTCATCGTATCGAAATCAGACAAAGAATTTTTCGTCAGCAAGGTCATAATAATTTCTGTAACACAAAAGAAAATCAACACCTTAGATATGCGTATAAATGTTCACAATTAAAATTAAAACAGAAGCTACGCACATAGCATGAATATTGAATATGATATAATATGTATTAGGTTTTATAATGTTGAGCACATGTTGCCCCTTCTTTACGTAATGCAGGCAACTTAATTAACTTTCATTTTCTGGTTCTGTGCTCAACATGCTACACCTTAAGATAGACGATTCTTTAGCTTTCTTAGACAAGAAGTACACTAGTAGGTTGGGGAAGGAGTAGGAATCTGTTTGATAACTTCACGAAAAAACGTTAACAAATTTCAGTCCACAAACAGAATAGAAACATTGGTTAAAAATTAAGGATCGAAAATGGTAATTATTTTTTTTTTTCAATTGAAAATGAATTCTAAAAAAAACTGTCTAAATACGCGTGAAAATGTTCATTATAAAATTTTACAATTTCTCCAGGCTTAGGGGGGGGGGAGGGGGGAGGATATAAAATTTTTATGGTTGAATGCATACAGTACACAGGCGGACGTTTTTAAGATTTTTTTATATTACGCATTTTTTTTTATATGTAAAGTTTTTTAAAAAATTGAGAAACTAGATTCATTTCAATTTTTATTGCAAAAAATTTGAAGTCTTGATTTTTGAAAAAAAAAAATGCATGCAGTTCTCAAAAAATGAAATAAAAAATCATATTGAATTTTTATGATGACATTCTGCGAATAATATTAATGAATGTTTTAGAAAACAGAAAATTGAAACATCAAAATTGTGGAAAAAATACGATTTTTGCTTCATGCCCGGTTTCCAGAAAAACTATACAACCCTTGAGGATCTTTTTGAAAAATTTTTATTCAGGAGTGTCTGGTCAATGATTTAATGCAAGGATTTTGCAAAATTCCTATTTCATCTCAACAACTGTTCAACTTTCTCATAAGTTTTGTCATGTTACTTCATTCAATTCCATAAAAACCACCACCAAGCTAAAATTTTACAAAATCCTCCCATTAAATCATTGAACCGGTACTCCTGCATAATTTTCATTAAAAAAGGTCCTCCTTGGTTGCATAGTTTTTCCAGAAACGGGGCATAAACAAAAATCGTATTTTTCTCACACTTTTGATGTTTCAATTTTTTGTTTTCCAAAAAATCTATTAATATTTTTCGCAAAATGTCATCATAAAAATTCAATATGATTTTTTATTTTATTTTTTGAAAACTGCATGCATTTTTTTTTTTCAAAAATCAACACTTCAAATTTTTTGCAAAAAAAATTGAAATGAATCTAGTTTCTCAATTTCTTAAAAAACTTACATATAAAAAAAAATGCGTAATATAAAAAATCTTAAAAACGTCCGCCTGTGTACTGTATACCCCCCCCCCCCCGCTTAAGAGACTAGGAAATTTAATACTTTAAGCGATTTTCAAACATCTCTTTTTTACGATACATACGTTAGCTCCAAAAATGCAAATTTTATGATTTTTTTTAGCTTTTTCAACTATAAATCATGTTAGAGTAATAGTTATTTTTATTTATATAAAAATTTTTAATTTAATATATTTTTATATAATAATTCACGCTTTATTTAAATCAATAATATTTATATGTATTGGAATTTTTATTTATTATAGTTTTGATATTCAAGATATTCGAAATATAGAATTAATTTTTTTATATTTACCTTTAATTTATTTTTTTTTATTTTAATTAAAATTTTAGCATTTAGCCAAATTTTTCAAATTTTATCGATGAAATGAGTTTTCAGAAATGAAATAATTTGAAGTTCATACAATTTCCACC
The DNA here is from genome assembly GCA_009761765.1 of Phenacoccus solenopsis. Classification (NCBI taxonomy): domain Eukaryota; kingdom Metazoa; phylum Arthropoda; class Insecta; order Hemiptera; family Pseudococcidae; genus Phenacoccus; species Phenacoccus solenopsis. Next base: position 2,795,115 of record CM019754.1, read on the forward strand.
TTATTCTCGTCCCTTTCTTCGATCCACGATTTACATGAAATTCGATTATAATGCTAAATAATTAAATATTCCGACACTTGGGAAAAAACCAAATCTCCATAAACAATCACATTAAAATCTGTTGGCTTTTTTTGCAGTCCTCTCCCTTATACCCTCTTATGTAAAACTCACTCGTAATTTTTGTTGTGCCTCTATCCAAGTAAAGGAAAGAATATTATAATAGATAAAAAAAAAATGAAAAAATTTTTAATTACTTATTATTCAGTATGGAATTATTTCATAAAAAAAATCGAAAGACAATTTCAGAAAAAAAATTGAAACTGGCTACAACAAATTATGTATTATAATGATTAATATCGATAATTAAATTCGAAAGAATGACTATTCTTTAGCATCTCATGCGTTAAAACCTAAGTTGAAGTTATAGGCCTCCGAAATCTGATGCATTTTTCATATAGATTTCTAAACACCTTGAGATTGTAAAAAACATTTTTTTTCAATTTACTTTCAAAAGATTAAAATCGAAATCTTTCACCATTTGAACAAAAAAGTGCTCCAAAAAATAAACTCGAAAAGTAAACACGCGGAAACTCTAAATAAAATATGCAATGCCTCTAATTGCAAGTGTGATCGATAAGAGTTGAGTAGGGTCTCCTGAAAGGTCGAAATCTGATCCTGAAATCACTTTTCGGTGGTCATTAGGACATTTTTTACCCATAAATGGCTTTTCAAATATGAAAATTATGCAGCTTTTGCAACCCTATTCGCAATCAACAAGGTACCAGCTCCCTTGAAAGACACAAAATGAACGACATTCGTGAGTAGTAAGTTCGAGGACTCACATTTGTACAATATGATGCTCGCATAAATTGTTGTCAATTTTCCTAAAACATGATGAGAAGAGCTATTGTCATCTTCCCCTTCCCCCACTGCTTTCAAATTGAAAAAATCGTAATTTTTTGCAAGAATAAAAGAATTCAAGAATTAATCTGCCTTTTAATTTACGATAACAATTTTTTTTTTACGCCATATACTGCAACTCAGGCCAGAGGCACATTTACTGCAAAATAAAGCCAAAATTTCCTGGAACAGCTTAGTCTGTCTGAGGAAGGCGAATAGGGACGTGATATGGTGACTATTGCTAAGGATGTTTGAGAAGTTGGAAGGTATTTGAAAGTACATTTTCAGCGTTACCACTATAATATATATTATCAAAGGAGAGTTGACAACATTTGAGAAATTAAAAAAAAAAAACAAAAAACACAAAATTAAAAATCAATATAATATATCAATATTGCGCATATTTATTTAAATTTTTCAAAATAAATTATTAGCTGAAAAAATCGTAATTTTTTGCAAGAATAATTAAAAAATTTATCCAACTTCTAATACTTATTTATGTAGGTAATTAAGATTGTAAAAAATATTAAATTATTGAAACCACATTTTCAGCATTATCACTATACGTATTGGTAAAAAAAAATAAGAGTTGGTCACATTTTGGAAATTTAAAAAAAGTAAACAAATAGAAATGAATATTGTAATACACACTTTTTTTTTTACTTTCGAAAACCAATCATTTACTAATATGATACGTTCTTTCTCGTCTTTTAGATGACAATTCTAACTAACTTGCCATTCATGACGTAACTGATTGTCAAATATTATCAGAACAATTCAGTTCTCGTGAAATTCATCAAAAATGCCAGCATAAATAACATACTAAAATTTACCAACAGTCAAACTCTCGTATAACTCCAAAGAGAAGGTGAAGCCCTCGTAAAAATAGCGTTTTTGGATTTTTCTCAGTTAATACGACACTTACAGGAAAAATATATAGAATCAAAATTAATTCATTTTTAATTCTAAACAAAAAAATTCCTATTCGTTTTTTTAAAATGAAGTGCTCCTCGAGGTTAAAAAAATCACCTATTAAAATATTTTTGAAAAATGTTGATTCGAATATAGCTCGATATAAGTGACAGTTTTAGAAACTCTACGTACAATATTGGGTTACAGATTATTTTTGAAAAATCGTGAAATATATATATAGGTATACTAAGGTAAAGGTAAGCCCGTTTATGGAAATGCTACTATCCTTCCGAGTTCGGGTCTCGCAACGTTTTGTGTGTATATTTGCACGTATATAGCTTTCAGTTTTATACAAACGTTGGGAAGCCCTGGATATGGTGCTATCTTGGGTAGACCTACCTGGGTCTGATAAGGATAGTAGTAAATCTGAAGTGTATTTTATAAGAACCATTGCATATCATTTGTATTCGTGAATTTTGAATTTTTCTTACCCCCTCTAAAGGTTCCTAATATGCTACGTTCAAGTGGTTTCCAAAAAGCTCACGCGAGCATCTTTAGCTCTTTAAATAAAGCCGGGTCTCTGAACGTCTGTTTGATATCTACGGTCCAGGGCCTGACAAGGATAGTAGCATATATATATATATATATATTTTTTTTTTTGATTAATTTTTAAAATCAGAAAATAATTTGGCGAGAATTTAAGTGAAAATTCTTGAAATATCAAGTTTCAATTTAATAATATTTAATTAGTAATAAAAAAATTAGTGTAGAAGGTTATGTTCGTTTTTTCAATTTATTGCATGCATATTTGAACCAAAACGTGGTCTTATGGATGAAACTGAAGAACTTTTCGACTTTGGCGACCAAAAAATCAAAAAAAATTAATATAATCTTTTTTATTAGAAATTATGAAGATTTTACTCGCATAAGTGTTAAATTTTTCGTGAAGAATGCGAGATCGTTGATAAAAACTGTGTTGTACCATATAATATAAGTGATAAATCAGAAACATTTTTTGGCATTTCATAACACCGAACACGAAAAAGTATTGAATTTTTCTTGTAGGAAATTAAAAAAATGTACTGTAATTTTATATTATGCGTATAATTTTTTTTTTTCGTAAATTTTGTACAAAACGAGATAAATAAAAAAAACTTGCTATAATAAATATATTACATTATGAGTAAAATCAGCAAATTTTCGCTTTTTAAAACTCTACGAAAACGTTTACGAGCATACGCAACGAGAAAAAACATTACCACGCGCCTAGCGACCTACATGCGAAATTTTTATCGAATTCGCTGGTATCATTGGTACGGTTGAATCATCGACGCGACCAACCAGTTGCGAATGATCGGCGAGTACGTATTTTTTTGCACTTAGAAAATCCCCGACTCGATAACCGGTTTACAATGTAAACGAAAGTTTCCCGGTGATCTTGAAAATTGGTCGGCTGGCCGGATAACTATGACTGTACGAGTGTTACGGTGAGAGTGAAATATAACCCGTTTTCGCCATGATCACGTATGTCTCACACTCTCAGCATCACTCTCGTTGCATTACTATACGGTACAACTTAAATAATAAAAAAGCGTAGATGGGCGAGAGGCTGGCAGGAGTTTCTAATTTGTCGAAAAAATCACATCGACGTTAATAAATTTGCATAAGCTATTGGAATTTACGGCGCTGATCGAACAGGGGCGTGAGACTCGATCGAAAACTACTCGACCTTTGGTTTTCGTACAGCGAACGCGTCCAATGATTCGGCCACATAGTTGAAAATATTCGTATAATAAACGCGTTCGAGATCACGTAGCCGTGTGTACACTGTACACCGTACAATGTAGCTGGTATTATGGCGAAGCGAATAAACCTTGTCGAAAATGAATTCAATGTCGGTCATTGTGCACGCGTTTAAACGAGCCGACGACGTTTAAATTTACGGCCGCGTTGCCCAAATATCGTCGTTACATATACATATATACGTAACTGCGACTCGCGAACGACGAAAAAAAAAACACAAACGTCATTTCGTAGAAACATTCTCAGGGCCAAGCCGAAGCGCGCCCTATCAATTGCAACACTCGATCATCACGCGCATTTCGAGTCGAACGATTCGTTCGCGAATCTGTGGGAAAATTTCGTCGCGATCGCGTTCCACATAAATTGCTTTGCAGAAAAAAAAATTCACCTTACCGTGTAAATTGAAAAAAGTACGAACAGCGAAGCACTTGAAAAAAAATCACACCGATGACCCGGGACAGAGGACGAAAAGAGAAAAAAATCACGTCAAAAATCCAACACACAACTGGTTGCGCACCATTCGGCGCGATTTACAGTTAAGGGCATTGCTCGGCGTACGCTGGCACTGGCGTCCGCGGTTAGCTAACACAGTTAAACAACAACTTTATCAGCAACATTGGCAATAAACATTGAAAAATAGGAATCGCGGAGGAAGGCGCGGCGCGACGCGGCGAAGAGCGAAGAGATGGTCGCCAGTATAACCGTCAACATGACACGACGGGTCTTTAACCCGTACCCGTTAACTGGGTCAAATTTAACTATGCCACCTCCCATTCCAACCGCCCTTCCACTGTTGCCATCGCTGGCTGTGGCCATACGTATACGGTATACACGACTACACGCGCACACAGACGTCCGTCGAACGCGGTAAATGCGGCGACCCATCAAGGCTACGCGTACCGCCCTTCTCTCGCCACCGCCGCCGCGTCTCGTTCGCTTAAGCGAGTTGCGCTTCCAAAAATCGCACGCGCGTCCGCCACCATCGCTCGACGTTCGGAAAAAACCGATATCGATACCGGACGATACGCGACGAAAAATACCTACGGAGTTCGCATAAGCCCCACCCTGTCGCCGCCGGTGCGATGTGATGCAAATAAAAATACATAATAATTATTTACATAATCGTAATAACTATTCGATTTTTATTGTCGCCCTTTTACAAAGGCAATTTTTTCACACAGGAAAACCCCTTAGCAAGCTACACTTAGTTTTGAATTGTGCAGCATGATTCAACAAGCCCGAAGGATTTTCCAAAGGTAGTTGGGAAATTTCACGAATCTCTTATCATGTACAGGAAATAAGGTAATCAGGAATACAGGGACGTACCGAAAGGAGGGGGGAGGGGGGAGCTTCCCCCCTTGGCTTTTGGAAAGTTGGTAAATTTGGAGTTTTAGGGTAAAAAGTTGGTAAATTTGGAGTTTTAGCGTAAAGTTGGTAAATTTGACCACTTGTGCAGTATTTAAATTTTTTGAAGACTAACAAGACTGTGCATCATATTGTTTCGTGGAGCAAAAAAAAAAAAAAAAAAGTCAACAGTTGGTAAAATTTCATGGTATTAGTTGGCAATTTTTGGTTTTCTCCCCCCCCCCCCGAAGAAGGTCTTCGGTACACCCCTGCAGGAATATAATGCAAAAGAATAAAGAAAAAATATGCTGTCTTATTTTTAATTTTCTATACACTTTTTTCCCAAAAAAAGCAATGGCGGATAAGAAAGTCAAAAATGCCCTCGAGGCTTTTCAAACGGTTACTTGGACAAAAAGGGAATCATATCAAAAAACAATTGAGCAAAATTTTAGGCTCCACTCGCTGCTTTTTTCGGAGATATAGTATAGGCAAAAACAAGTTTTTCAATCAAAAATTTTTTCTCGCCTGAATTTTTTTTCCCCTAAAATCTTGACAAATGGACGGCTTTTTCAGTAATTTTTACAATTTTTTGGATATTTTTTCAAACGATGTTCTACCCTTCGGAAAATTCTGAAATTTTTATGGCATGTTTAGCGGAAAAAAATACATTCTAAATAATTTTTTTCATAACTGCAACTCGAAAATTTTCCAAAAAAATGTCGGTTTGAATGTTTAAAAATCGTATAACTTTATAGAAAATGACCCCAAAAAATTGAAAAAATTACCGAAAGAGTTTTTATTGTCACGATTTCAGAAAACATTTTCAACTTCACACCTTCAAATTCAGGCGAAATAAAAAATTTTGATTGAAAAACTTGTTTTTGCCTATACTATATCTCCGAAAAAAGCAGCAACTGGAGCCCGAAATTATGGTAATTGTTTTTCCACGTAGTCCACCTTTTGCCTTAAGAACCGAAGGCAGTTTCGACTATCTTATCTCCCAATGTCTTTTATCAACATTCTGGGGAACAAAAGAACAGTATAGCTACTTTTGCTCTTTTGGCACGCACTTGTCCTTACCTACTGCCCCAATGCTTCCTTTTTTTAGTAGTCAATGAACCCTTTTCAATGGGATTTTTATTAACAATACCGAAAATGTGAGGAGAGTTTGTATGGCAATAATAGGTGAATATATAATATTTACCATTATCACCCAAGTCTCCCACTAACTTCTACAATATTTTGCTGATACAACTATATAAACTTCACAGGGCTGTGCGAAAGGTTTCCACTGCTACACCCAAAATTCAATCGCAGCTGATTTAACATACCCCCCCCCCTTCCTCCAGAAAAAAATCATCGTAGATGACAAATAACTCAAAATGTTCATTATTGGTCTCGTACGAAAGAGTTAGTCACGGACACTAAGATATTCAAACTTCAGCCTACCAAGTGTATTTGAAGAGGAGTTAAAGCAAAAAACTATTTTTTGAAGAAATTTCGAGTCGGTGAAATTTTTCAAATTTTTCATATTTCCTCTCCAAATATACTTCGAAAGATCAAACTTTGTACATGGAGTTAACTGGAGACTAAAATATGGCACCTGAAATTTGGGTCAAAACCGGACTAAAATGGGCGATGGGCAAAGTTTAAGAAACGCTTGAGAAACTTCAAATGGCTCAAATTTAATAAAAATGGACTCCTATGATTACTAGTAAAGAGAAGTGTAGTGTATCTGGAGGGAAGGAGGGGGTTATTGTCTTCAAAATCTAATGAATCGATTCAAAGTGACAGATGGCCAACATTTTTAAGGAAAGCTTCACGAGGCTCTCAAATTCAGTGCAAATTTCAACTTTATACGTGTTTTTGAAGGGGAATAGAAGAGGTTATTGTCCTCAAAATGTTGTGGGGTAAACGAATGGTCGAAAATTTTTGATTCTGATGCCAAGTAAACAAACTCCAGTAATAGCATGGCTGCTTACGATTTTTTTGCAGTGCTTATAATTCTTCTCTTTTTCGCATTCATGCATAATATTATTTCGCTCAGTATGTTGACGTGAATGTCGCACTTCTCCTCTTATGATGAGATGTAAAAATTTTCAAATTTTTTTTTTTTATATCAAATTACGCCATGTACAGTCTGGATTTTATTTCCACAGAAAATCGAAAAAAATTCCTAATTTTTCAATTTTTTTTTTTACTCAATATCCAAGCTCAAATATCAGTTATACACAAAAAACTGAAAAGTTTACGTACTTTTCGTATAATATTTCGGTACCTATCTCCTTATGTCTTCCCTTCTATTTCCTTTAAATCGACTTTTTTTTTACCATAATAACTAGGCTGTACTATACTTTATATTTTGATAGAAGTCGTGCCTTTCTACCATTCGTACTTCACGAGATATAAATTATTGAAGTTGAATCATTTCTGCGATTAAAATTTGTTCGCAACTTGACATAAATCAGTACTTTCAAATTTTTAAGTAGGCAAACCACCATATGTGCTTGTGCGGTTGGCGAATAACGCGTTATAAATGGAACACCCTGTATATATGTATATTTTGTTATTTTTCATCGTTTATTTTTCGTATTCTTGAAAATGTTTGTGACCTTGATCAAACCTTGTTTTAATCTAATCGGCAATTTTTCTTTTAATTTTTCACTACTTCCGCTTCCGTTTCCAGTTACTATACTCGACCATAACATAGATGGAAAAGTCAGAAAAACACAGGTAACAAAATTCGGATTCAATAGTAGAGTTTTATTTTTAAACGTGCTATATGGTCGCCTATATGATTATACAAAGAAAATAAAAAGATAACGACGCGAACGAGCGAGCAAGTACGTCGCAATAAATAATCCAAAGGACGACCCTCGTCCGTTTTTTCGCCAGTCATCGCCCGTCGGTAGGACGGACAACGTCGCTTATGATTTCCTGATTAGAGGAACGCTTCCTAGATTGTAATTTTTTCGTTACGACGATGAAAATGCGCGAGTCGAAAAAAAATATTTCGACTTATTCGAGGTCCTTGAACGCGAAAAAATTGCGGAAACTATCGCACACGCGTTCGTCGTTAAACCCACGCCACGCGTCCCCGTAACCACCATCAGTCCATCACTCGACGTTGTGTGCCAGAAACGAAAATGATAACGCGTATACTTAAAATAACGATGACCAATGTCGAGAGTGGAGCGGTATTTAGGAGGGGAGGGGGAATTTTCCTCATCTCCGGCAGACAGGTACTTTGATTTTTTTTTCGTACACGTATAGGACGCGACACGTCGCGACGTTGCCCCAAATTACCCCCGGATGAGGTGCGGTTGAATTTTGCAATTGGTACGTGGAAAGGCCATCGTATAGTTGTCGGCTCGTCTCTCGTTGGCATAAGATCAACATCTAGCGTTTGCGTATGTATGCAGGAGGATGTGTATTTCTTGGTACAATATTGCCGAGCTTTTGATTATTCGTGTTTTAAGAAGCGAAATTAATGTCGTAAATTTTTATTATTGTTTTTTCTTTTTTTTTGAATAATTTGCGACGTTATAACGGTCATTTTTGAATATTATGCTTGGTATGCGAACAAAAATATTATGAAATTATTTTATTACTTTGTTTTCATTAAATCTAATGGTTGAAATTTTCAATACCTATAATATTTTCCTCATTAATATCGAACAAAAAATAATTTCAAAACGCTTACACTTTCAATTTAAAATCGAAGAATAGCATGTTTCCTAAATACAGAAAAACCAGCCATATCGCATCACTGGAGCTGAATTTAAAATGGGTATACTTTCAGGCTGCACATGATGGTGCTGTTAATCCCTCTTCATATTCTACATCCAGCACCAAAGGCTAGGCACTTCTACTCCTCCAACTCTACCAAACCACAACCATAAGAAGTACCCAAAAAACATATAAGTCCACGCTCGTTGTACTTGAAGTTTTGAACTATGTACATAGCCTACTCAAATTATCTTAAAATTTTAATCATTCGCCCTTTTGGACACACTGTGATTGAAATTCAATGCATCATATAATAGTCTCCAGCAAAACCCACATACGAAGTTTGAACTTTCTACGAACATGATGTATGGTGAGAGATGCGGAAGATTCAAGAAATTCCTGATCTACGATTTCCCATCCAAATTTCTTTTTCGTAATTCACTTAAAAGCTGAAACTTAAATATATCGGCAATTCGAACTCATTATGTCATAAGTTAACATTTCAGCATTTCGTTTAACCCCCTCTCCCCCATTCCATTCTAACATTTTAACGATAATAACGACTCCAACATCCCTACGACATCATCTGTGAAGACGAATTTAAAACAGAGTATACTTTTGTTATCAGCGATTATATGACCAGTATTTATCAAATTTGAACAATTTGAGATTTTCAAAAGCTCACGTAAAATGTTGATCATTCGCCCTTTACAATCCTTTTCGACCCATGCTAAAAGATTCATCATAATGTGGACTCTGAAAATGTCATCATCATGATAACTCGCAATTAGCTTCCATCGGCGAAAGTCGCGAATTCATTTTTTTTGGAGGGAAGAGAGGGGTGGAGATGAAAGGCTGAAGCACTAATCGGTTTAAAAAATTATTAATTTTTTGTTTTTATTGTATGTCGTTAAAAAATGGCTTGGGTAACATATTTCTTGTATGCAGCGATTTTTTGGTGGGGGGGGGGGGGGAAGGAGCATTAATCAGTTGAAAAAATTATTATTATTTTGCTCCTATTGTAGGTATGTAGCTAAAAAATAGCTTAGGAAACATATTGTTGGTATATTTATGTAGTAAGTTTTTTGGAGGAGAGGGAGAGAAGACGAGAAGGTGGAGCACTAACAGTTAAAAAAATCATAAATTTTTTGTTTTTATTGTATGTCGCTGAAAAATGTTTAAAGAAACATCCTTTTTGTATGAAGCCTTTTTTTTCGGTGGGGGTGGGGGGGTGGGGGGAATAACTCAAAATTCAAGGTATCTAGCATTTTATTACCCCTTATGGTTAAGCTCAGTAGCAATATCGTAATTAACAAGTTTAGACTTTTCATCCCTCTTAATACATTTTGAATACGATGATACGGTACAATGACTCCCTTCAACGTCACCATTAAGTTAAATTTAAGGTATACTTTACTTCTTCGCCACAGTAATCAATTATGAATTCACATTTTATCACATTTGAATTATTTGAAGTTACTCGTGGTAAAGAAATGAGGGAAAAATTCAAGAAATTTTTCGACACAGAATATTCTCAAAAAGCTATTTTCGCTCCATCTCCTCAGCAAATTAATTATAATTAAGCTAAAATTCAGATATTTTAGCGTCGTTATCTCACTTCATCATATAATATTAAGACTTCGTTGGTCCCTCCAGCTCGCTTTCTCCATTCGAAGTGGAATCAAGTCGAGATACGTACAAATAGTATGAAACCCGAAGATACGAAGAGCCACTTTCTCAAATAGAGGGAGCTGTAGTATTTATAATTTTTTTTTGAAACTCTGCTAATGGTTTAAAAAATATTTAATTTATCCGCATATTGTTTTCACGTTACGAATAATAACTCAATTATGGCCATAATTTTATAATATTATTCGAAGAAGATATCGTTATTCAAACTTTCAGTTTCTCCCGAAAGGCTCGTACTTCAAAATCTCGCCACCCACACAAACTTGGAATTCGAACCAAAATAGCGAACGTCTTACGACGATTCAGTTCTAAACCGCGTATTCGAAAAAGATAGAATTCAATTCTTCTGAACCACCCGGTACGGGTACATCGAGAGAATTCACGTTCGATCTATGCAACTGGAATAGGAATACGAAAACGGTAAACTTTTTCTGCTTTCTGTGTATTTTTCATCACCTACGTGACTAGGCGCTTTCACGTTTCGCCGGTCGAACGTCGATAAAAACGAAACGCCGCCTGGATGACACAGACTTGAGCGGTAAAGCGTGAACGGCGCATTGGCGGCAAAATTTATTCGCCGTTTTCCACACTTCAGGGCGTATCAAACGATTGTACAACAAATGGAAAAAGCCAAAATATAGGTTAAATAATTATCGCGAATGTGTTTTTTAAATAAGCATCTGTGTCTGGTTCGCGTACTATTTTTCATTGTATAGGGCCCCAATTCTGCGCGCCCTCATCGTCTGTATAGAGAAGCGTAATTATACGTCGCCAGCCGTCGCGAAATGAGTTTCGTTTTCGTTATAATCTACGCAGTGAATTTTTAGCTGGGTATTTAATAAAAACCATGGCTATTAAAAACCATGGCTATTACAGGTTGTAGCTTATACTTGATTTGAGAGAGCAGGTAACTGTAAGTTGAATGCCTCTAGGTTATTGGCATGCATACATTTTTTTTATCACATCCAATAATTCTGAATTATTAGTGAGTAAACTTATTCGTGTAAATGTCTAAAATCGCATTTCTCACATTTTCTTTTCGGTTAGAGTCAAAATAACGATTTACGCAAAATGTAACTAAGGAATTGATTTAATTCACTATTTAAGCTCCGAAGATGGTAGGGTGCCGAAACACTTCAGCGTATTTTTTATAATTTTAATTTTTCAATTTATGACGTTTTCATTGTGAAAATATTTCATCAATAAATAAAAAAAAAAAATTTCATTTACTCAGATTTCGAGTGGAGCTGGATAGAAGACAAACAATTTGAAATTTTGTTCATCATCTTTTACGAGACAATAAATTATAAGAAACACCTTCATACCTAAATTTTAGTTTCTCAGATGAATTTATGATTGGGGCATGTACTGACCAGATACATATAATTTGACATGATCTAATCAATGTTGATCAAATTTGATGAAATAGGATCAAATTTTATTCAAAATATAATGGATTTCATTTAATTCAATTTCGTCGAATTTTATTAGTTTTGATCTTCACATGCTGTATGATTGAATCAAATTACGTATATCTGGTATTTTTAGCTGAGTTTTTAATAAAAACGATAGCTATTACAGCCTACCTGATTTGGGAAGGGAAGGTCGGGGGAGGGTGGGGTCTTCAAATCTTTGCGTTTCAGACCATTTGTAATCATCTGGCAAATGTCCAACTTTTTGGTTAATATATATATATATTTTTTTTTCTTCCCCCACGCGTAGCGCAGGCGAGTATTCATAAAATTCACTCAAAATTTGGTGAGAGACTCTTCTTCAAAATGGGCAAAAATAGTTTTTTTGTTTTTTCGATAAATTTCAAAATGGCGGATCACTCAAATTTTGAGTGGGGCTGGAGAAGGGGCAAATAGCTCAAATTTTTCGTTTTTGATTTCATATGAAAGAGTGAGTCACGGATACTAACATATCCAAATTTCAGCTTCTTGAGTGCATATTGAGAGGAGTTAGATCAAAAAACGGCTTTTTGAGGAAGTTTTGAGTCATGAAATTTCTTGAATCTTCCATATCTCCCCACCAAATCAAGTTAAAGAGGTCAAATTTTGTGTGTGAGGTTAGTTGGTGACCACAATATGACCTCTTGAATTTGGATCAAAATGGATTCAAAATGGCGGATTATCAAAATTTTGAGTAGAGCTTGAGGAGCCTCAAGTTGGTAAAAATGTAATTAATATGAATTCATATGGTTATTGGGGATAAGTTGTATACTATATCCCGAATTCACTTCCATACATGATGTTGGAGGGGGAAGGCGGGGTTACCAACCTAAAATAGTGGTGGGGGTACAGGAGGGGTCGAAAATTTTTTATTGCTGTGTCATATGATAAAATGAGCCCAAGTGACAAACGTATTTTGATTTTAGCTTCCTCAGTGATTTTGGAGGGGAGTTAGAGCAAAAAACGGCTTTTGGAGGGGAAATTGCTGCAGGAAATTTCATGAATCTTCCATATCTCATCACCAAATCGGCCTAGAATGGTCAAACTTTGTGTGTAGGATTAGTTTGTGACCAGAATATAAACACTTAAATTTGAGTCAAAATGGATCCAAAATGGCGGATTTACAAAATTTGAAGATAATTTGAGGACCCTCAAATAGTTATAATTTGAGAAATATGTGTTCGCATGATTATTTCATGGCAAGAAATACTACATTTGTGCCAAATTCAACTTCTTAAGTGTTTTTGGAAAGGATAGGGTAGGGGTTTTCAGACTTGGTATTGGGTGTGGCCTGTAGTCATGAACGGTTAAGCAAGGTTATTAGAAAATCAAAACAAGCTCCAATTAAAAACTCAGCTCCAGTAATGCGGCATGGCTGCTTACGTTTTTTTTCTCAAATTCGAGCAATTTCTCTTTTCCTAGGTAGTTACGATGATGGGTGTAGGTACACTGCACACCTGCAATATTATCAGAAAAATTCAACATGCCCTTAAAAAACTCAGCTATAATGCGACACGGCTGCTTACATTTTTTAAATCCATATTTTTTTTTCAAACTGTTCAATTATTGGAACTTAAATGTTATTTTTTGTAGAGGTATCCAATGCAGTGATTTTTTTCTGCACTAGGTCGAATTCATCGGACAAGTGAGAGTGGATGAAAGAGAGAGAGAAAAGAGAGGAGAAGAATTAAATTATTGCGAATTCATTCCCGAAGCATCTACCTCATACCTGTCGTCCTGCCCACAGATGCCGCAAGTATGACAAACGCGTATCCGTGTGCTATCAACCACTCGTACAACGACCTAAAAATCGTTAATGACGCATGGGTAATACGTGTAATGTAACTACGAGCCTTGAACAATGCAAATTCGTATGTATACATATATAATATATAAAAACTAATAATTTTACTCACAATTAAAAAAAATGATAAAAATCTAATAAGAATCTTATCCCCAAAAAATAACAATAAAAAAAATTTAGAAAGAAAATTTATAAAAAAAAAGGTCAAATTAAATCATTTGTTTAAAATATTTTATCATTTCAAATTATCATTCATTTGGAAAGGGTAAAAAATATTTTTAATATAAATGTAAAAATATATATATATGATTAACTGATTATAAAAACAAATTAATTTAATTTAATTCGCCGAATTTGCAATAAATTTGAAAATCAGCTCAATAAAATAGCGAACATGATCGAACAGGTATTTTGTACCAGCGCAAAATTAAACACAGTATTCTTATTTCGACGATGTCTGAAGCATCGCACAAAAAGTAACATAAAAGTAACGACTCAGGGACGCTTGGAATTTAATAAACTTGAACGCGGTTACATCAGCATCAACGTTGAACTTCGATCATCGTATCAACGTACTCCTTCGCCTCAGTCAAAAAAGATAACGCAATTTCGTACCCATCAAGTTCAACGTATAAACGGCTCGGCGTATTGCACCTAAACCGGGCGCTATCGCGCGAACTAGGTCATCTCGTATAATTAGAAAATAATACGTCGCTAGTATATAGGCTTCGAAGAAGCACGCGAAAAATTTCGATTTACCGAAAAAAATCCAACTGCTGAACACGTTTGTATTTTCCGATTGACGAACGACGAATGAGTCGAAGAACGGGTAACGACCGAGTATACTCGTATATTTAGCATTATAGCTATACTATATAGTACATACATAATTACATATATATACGTACATTATTTAATATAGTATACGCCATCGCCATACGGGTCAAAGTTCAATACACCATTTAAAAGTCATTGTATACATATTGTGGAAAAATCGATGAGGTGGATGCACATTGTTGTAAAGTACGTAAAAAACGTTCTATATAGGTCAGTATACGCTGTAACGGTGTAATTTTCACTGTATTCGTTTATTTTATACATGCTTTTTCCCCTTAGACACTCATTTCTTGTTTTGTTATCGGCGAGTTGGCGAACCGATAAAATTTCACGGTTTGAACGAGCGAAAAAAAAAAGAGAAAAAAAATAGGAACGTCGAGGGCTAGTCAGTAACATCATCGATCGTGGAGATGCGAAACGTCTCATACTCTCGTAATATATGCGTTGGTCGCGTATAAATTCAGCGACAGACGTAGGCTTTGCTCGGATAACCGTTATTTTTACACTTTCATTTCCACCTTCACTTTCTACCGGTATCGTATGCGTACACAGCACGCCAAAGAGCCAGACGACGGACGCCCGATGCCGATCTGAAACTCGATCGACATGTAGGAGTTGCATACGTAAATGCTTCGAGTTGCGACTATGTGTTTCGGTTTTCGTTTCATTTCGTTATAGAGTTGTTTCGTTGCTACAGAGAAAAGAAAAGGAGAAACTGTTGGCGCTTTTTTTTTTTTCTTCAGTTAGCGAGTACTTTCAGAATCTTTTGTCATTTATGCATATTAAGCTATGATATGAGACTTATGGAATATAAAAAAGAGTGAAAAATTAAAATTTTCAGAACGGTTAAAACATTATTAATAATCTTCAAAAATTATTATATATGGTTAAAAACGTCGAAAAAAAAAATTTACAATCAATCAAAAAATGACGGAAAAAAAATCGATATTGACAACATGGGAAAAAAATTTGAGAGACATTTAAAAAATTATTTTTTAATTTTATTCTAAATGACTGATTGTCCGCAAATATACTCGCATTAAAATTTGATCTAAAAATTCTTGCAGGTTTCCCTTAATCTAGAATAGTAGTCCAGATACCATCAATCCTCAAACGAGTTTCATAAAATAATCAGACCTTTCATAACGATCTAGCCCTTCTTTCCTCACAGACATGCCTCTAGCGTAAGTTGCAGCATATGACATGAAGAAAAACTATGCCAAAAAAATTCATCAAAATAAAATTTCTTATAAAAAAAAGACAGAAATATCCCAAAATAATCAAATACTTCCTTATGTGGTCACTGATAACGAAAAGAAGTACAATGAATGATCGATAATACCTATTCAGAAACTTTGAAAGGATCACGAACTCCTTCTCCCAATTAGCTACCGAAACTACATCGAAAAGATTTAGGAGGCAACCTCTACAATCTAAAAGCATCAACAATTATCTGCACTGGTAATTTGCCACACGAAAAGAAATACTCGAAGAACCCATATGAATGAAATTCATTTACTGAGTTCTTCAGCAACTTGATTTTTCTATTCACGGAAATATTAGCTTAGGTATTTTTAGATTGTGGAAATCATACCGAAAGGTTGCCTTCGCCGAGAACTCCTTTTAGAAATATCTCAACTACTGAGCTCTCTAAAACTTCTTCAGATCACTATTATGTGAAGTTACCTACAGTTGGAAAGTGGAAGGGACTCGTTGAAGCAATTTCAAATGAAAAGACGAAAAAGGGAGGTTTTAGCCGGATTTGCACTTTATTCGAGTGCTCATTAAGGCCATTGAAATATCTAAACAAGTTTGTGTCATTTTTTAGTAAAATTTCAAGTAGACTGAATTTTATTTATAGTGATTACCCATGTTCTCTCACGTCAGAGCCCAACTTTTCTCTGTGCTTTCGTTTCTATTTCAGCGATCTTTGGAAAGAATTGTTTCAAAAAAAGAATGATAGTCGAAAAAATCATCGATAAAAGATGGAAATATGTGAAGAAATTATCAAAAATCTGAATACACTTTCAAATCATCAAAACTATTCAAAAAATGTATAAAAAATGTCTTCAAAATTATTTTAAAATTATTTAAAAAAAAAATAAAAAAGGTTTCCCACGCATTTTCTCGAAAACATTTTCCCGAAACATTGTAGCCCGAGCATGTCATTCGGGGAAATGTTTTCGGGAAAATAATAGGGAATCATATAAAAGATCAAACATAGTTAATAAATCGTCAATACAAAGCAAAAAAATCAGCATTAAATATCAATAAATAGTTAAAAATGTGATTAAGTGACTAAATGATTAAAACTGGTGAAAATTAAAAAAAAAAAAAATTGCCCAAAAATTGCCCTAAAAATTATTACAAAATAAAAATAACAATAAATAAGATGAAAATAGAAAATAAATCCTTAATGGTAGGCAAAAAAAAAAGGAACAATAAATCGTGAAAAATGTGATTTTATAATCAAAGATTAAAAATTATCAAAAAATGGAAAAAAATAGCCTAAAAATGATTAATAAACGATCATGAAATCAAAATAAAAACAAAAACAAAAATTTTATAATTACTCGATAAGGAAAATTAATAATCAGATATGGCGAGTGAAATACAAAAAAAAAAAAAGGTTGAAAAATTATTAATGATCAAAATAGTGTGAAAAAAAGATTATGAAAAAAAATGTATTTCGAAATTATAATAAAAAATTTTGAGAAATGGTGAAAAAAAATGATTGAAAAATTATCGAGGTTAAAAAAAAAAAAAAAAAAAAAAAACATGAAAATCGATCAAACAATCATGAAAAAGTCAAATATAAAATTATACTAAAACTGATTCAAATACAAGCGCGTTAATTCTTCCTTTCCTTTCCACAGTTGTAAACTGCTATCGTAAGTATCGATGGTTTACAGTTACATAAATAAAATACTACTCGTAGCACAACGTAGAATTTCCAACCCTGCAGCTCTTTCCACGTGACTCGAATCTACGTGTACGCGAGTTTAAGACGTTATCTACACAACAGAGGCACTACACCGCCTCTCCACGGTCCACGTTTCGTCGACCTTCCTCGAATACGAGAACTCGAACCGTTTCATTCACTCAACACTCATTGGACGTATCGACCATACGTCCATGTAGATTACAGAGGGCAGTACACCGAAGACCAACGGTACGCGAGTCCTTGAATTTACTCGTACACCTATCAACACGATAATTCGGCGGAACGCGTCAATTCCAAATTCGACGCTACGCGGCGTTTGATAAGCGTAAAAATGCTTCGCTTAGGTACAGAGGCTGACGCGGAGGGGTACGGAATGTCGTCAACTATGCTCGCTCTTTGGAAGCTGCGTTCGTGAGTACATAATATACCTGTGCCTGTGTGCCCGTGCCCAAGCCCAGGGTGACGGTAATACCTTGGCCCGATTGAAACGCGCCACTGATCTAACGTTAGTATCGACGCCCGCTCTCTTCTCGCTCGCGTACACTCGACACTCGCCGCGAACGACGCGGTTCAAGGAGGTTCATCATCATTAACATTAACATTAACGACATCGAATGGGGACTCGTTTTATTTATTTTTTTTTTTACACATTCTTCTTTCTTTCTTCGCGTTTTGTTTCGCATCCATTGAGGAGCCCTTTTTTACTAGCACACAGATCTCGGCTGGCGGGCTATTTTATTTGGGAATTTACGCGGTGCTAGAGAACGAATACAGTCATCCGCAAGACTTACGTACTATCTCCGAAAAAAGATGGAATTCGCCAAACCACCACTCTAATAACCTGCCATTACCATGGTAGAGTAAAACATCGCTGATACCGCAGAACTGTAGTTTATACGCACAGATACGAAATAAATACATCCATTCCAACTCTCTTTCCTATTGTAAAAAAAGTTCACGTTTTTTCGAAAACTCATCTTATTACTGAGAAAAAAAAAAGTTGCTACAACATTTTTGCCTAATCGCAAAATTGAAGGAACTACGAAGATTTAAATCACAGCTCCTTCGATTTTTCGAACGAGCAAAAAAATTATTAAATTGTTTTTGTCCTATTTATCAGCCACTACCAGTCGCATTGAAAGAAATATTCAAAAAACACATGTTTTTCACTAACTTTAATATGTATTGCGATGACGTCAGCAGGAAAAATTTGCCTTCCATTAAACATTTTTTCACTTAACAAATAGCGATCGATAAGAGAAACAAAAAAAAGTTCAATACACTTTTTGCCAATCAGTCAAAATGAAGGAGTACAGTCCACTAATACATGAAAATTACTACATTATTATGATTCCTTCAATTCAACAGATGGGCAAAAATTTTAATGAACTTTTTCTATTCTCTCAATCAGTTCGTATTTGTTGAGAAAAAAACATTTTCAAAAAAAGCAATACCATAAGTCTGAACTTATTTGAAACCTTTGAGTATTAATATAGTAATATGGAGAGATAAAAGCCATACTGTTAGCATTACGCATCAAGGGACCTGATAGAGGGCGCTATATCAGATGCGAATTGCACACTTGATGTGCACCAAGAAGGCACCAACGTCCCTTTACTAGAGGTCGGACGGAAACGGAAAGTGCTGATTGGTACTCATTCAACACTCCTCTTTATCCGCTAATCTCTGACGTCACGCAGCAAACCTGAAAACCCGTCACAATGTACAATCTTACACGGTACTGCCCAGAGTTGGACAGAGTGGCTCAAGAGCGAAAGAACGAGACGTTCTGCTCACTTTTCGCTCGGAGTGGAGAAGAGTTCATTCTTCAGCATTCTGAGTGAAATTCTGAGCGAATTCTTTATGTTTTTTTTTGTTTATCACTTCAACCAATCATGAGCGAGTACATATTACCTATTTAGATCCCTATTTATCATTTTACGTCATTTTTCTCATTACTGGAGAAAGAGAACGAAGAATCTGAAGAATGGGGGAATCATTCGTTTGTTCGCGAGCGATATATTATTCCGCTCTTTTTCGCTCTTCAAAGAGCGCATTCCGAGCGCGCTCAGAGTGATGCCCAACTCTGGTACTACCCAGTAAGTGCACACCAAGTGCACAATTCATAGTTGGCGCTGCGCTATCTATCAAAACCCTGATGGAACTACACTTTTATCTCTCCATATTACTATATTAATACTCAAAGTTTGAAACATGTAAAATATGCATTGAAATCTCAACTGCGCTTGCGCAGATCGAATATTCGCGTTTGGTTGGTTATTTGAAATCATCTATGACAATCGCAATCTACTTATAACATGAAAAGACAATGGTGACGTCATCAGAAAATAAGTATAGTGCCCGTGTTCAGTATTTTTTCAAAAAGTTGATAAATAATTGGAATGTGAAAAAATTTCGAAAAAATGTATTTATTTATTTCATAATTGCTTCGATAATGGCGTCGAAATAATTTGTCGCTCCTCAAATTTCGCTGCTCAGGGGTACAGGTTGTGTAGTGCGGGTTGGGGAGGGGGTAAGGGAAAATTTATTTCAGGCAGCTAGTAATACTCGAGGAATAGAAGGAAAAAATGGAATAAATTTTTTGCCTAGTCGCAAAATTGAAGGGGCTAAAATTTTTAAAATCTTCTTAGACCCTTCAATTTTGCAAATAGGCAAAAATTTCATTGGAGCTTGTTAGTTTCTGATCTCAGTTTCAATCAGTTACGATTTGGGTGACAAAAAATTTCAAAAAATTGCCAACATTTTTTTTGCACTGCATAAGGTAACACAGAGAGTTCCGGAGTTCTAGTATAGTTATGTTTGTTTCGCATCTACGAGATACGGACAACAGGTCTACGGCATCACTGCATTAGTGACATTCTCTTGCATGACAGTTATGGCAGCATGAAAGATTCGCCTATTCTAAATGGTCATACCCATAGTCATCTTATCGAAGAGAAAATTCGGCGCTGGAAGAATCAAAGAATGCGATTGAGCTTTAGATTGGTCGTCTGTGACGTTCGTACGCGATCGTATCGATTGCTCGGTTCGATTTTCATTATACGCATTGTGTTTTACGACAGTATTTCCTACACCGAGAAGTTATTTAGTACCGTAAAATACCTATATAACGCGGGTATTATGGCGTGCGTTAAATGAAACCGGCCGCGGCCAAGTAAAACGATAAATATTGAACGTTGAAATACACGAGTCGTTGAGCTAATAAGGTCACCGCAACCAGTAAGGACGCGGAGACATTAATCTATTTACTGGATCGTTGATATTTTCAAGAACTCCATCGCGCGCCCACCAATTGCTTCGCAAATTTCGAACGCCTGCATATGCCTCTGCAAGCATCCTCGAACAGATCTGTTAATTCGGTGATTAGCCAAAGCGACGAGACGTTGTACCGCATACGTTACCTCTTACACAACGTTTCCATAATGAAAGAGAAATTGAAACTCTTTCTCTGCTTTCTTCCTCGTTATTGTAGTCGAGGCGGAACTGGGCGAGTACTGAGGGGCAAGCGGAGGTACATCACCGGTTACCTATACCCGCTCTGTATACTCTGTAGGCTGTACGCATCCAGCGTACGATAGTAAGTTGTGCAGCTTATATGCCCTTTACAGCGATGAGATTTACGTAACGCCTATATGTACTAGGGTACCGCCACGACGACGACGACGACGACGACGACGTTCTATGCATAGGCATAGGTGGCCAATATGGCGCGGACGGCGTCCCCATTTCCAACAAGTTCATTGATCTTATACATACGCGGTACGTTCGGTTCAATGCCAATTGTATGGAGGACCGATAACGTTTGGAGGTGGTACTGGTTTATACAACAACGCAGCCCGATGAATACGAGCGCGCTGTAACCCGAGTTGTTGACTTTCACTTTTCAGCGACTAATGAGGAGAGACCTTGCCGATGGTGCTAACTTTGCAACAACAACTCGGCCGCGTCTCGTCGCTTCTAATACCACCGTTATAATCGCGCTGTATTACGATAACGTCACGTTTTCACTACTCGTTCGACTATTGTTACGCGACCGCGTCTCTTCCACGTCCACCTTAATTTACGTATCCACTATTCCGGACGAGTCGAAGACAGGCGCGTAACTTTTCACATGGTTCGAAATTTTACATTTCATGCGCCACCACGTACCCAAAATGTAGTCAGCGTAAGCTGTTCCACAATGCGCACACTTCACACTGGCATTCCACGTAGAAGCATTCGCTCGTTACAAAATTCGTCGTAAATTTCAAATTCAAGGTCATCCGTATACCTGTATCGCGCATCTTCGAGCCGTTCGTTCGTTCGTGAACTCCTTCGATGGACTCGTATCCTTGGCGAAGCGCGATCCGCACAATCATCTTGCGATTTGCTTTTCACATTTTTTAACGGTAATTTAACAATTAGGGAGCGGGGGACGACTGGGACTTCACGTAGTCTGATATTAATTTCAGCTTATAGCCTTTAAATTATTGCACTCCAGTACATTCGTGCAGTGCTCCCTTCGGAATTGGCCAAATAGCAGTAAAAGTTGGAGGGGGCACTAAAAATCTATGAAATAAATATAAGCGATTCCACTCCACGGAGTAGGTAGGTTTCCTACAGACCTGTAGTCTTTCGAGGACCTATTGAGCTCTTGGTAAAATACAAATGTGATTGCCACATTGTAACATAAAATTTTATAAGTCGACCGAATTTCGTTTATATTCATCCCCCCTCCCGGACTTTTATTTTCTTTGTCTTGTTGTTTTGTACCTATCACGAATGCAGGGGCGTAACTAAGGGGGGGGGAAGAGCTTCCCCCCCAGGTGTTTTGAAAAGTTGGGAAATTTATAATTGTTCAATGCCAGGGGCGTACCGAAGACCTTCTTCAGGGGGGGGGGGGGAGAAAACCAAAAATTGCCAACTAATACCATGAAATTTTACCAACTGTTGACCTTTTTTTTTTTTTTTTTTGCTCCACGAAAAAATATGATGCACAGTCTTGTTAGTCTTCAAAAAATTTAAATACTGCACAAGTGGTCAAATTTACCAACTTTACGCTAAAACTCCAAATTTGCCAACTTTTTACGCTAAAACTCCAAATTTACCAACTTTCCAAAAGCCAAGGGGGGGAAGCTCCCCCCTCCCCCCCTTTCGGTACGTACCTGTTCAATGCTGAAATTGGGAACTTGAATTTCTTTTGGGAAAATAAGAACTCGAATAAATTCGAACTGATGCCAACTTATATCACGTATAGCGCACAACCAGGGACGTAGCCCCCTTGGCTTTTGGAAAGTTGGTGAATTTGGAGTTTTGGCGTAAAGTTGGTAAACTTGACCACTTGCGCAGTATTATTACAGCTATTTTTAAATTTTTTGAAGACAAAGAAAAAAAAAGGTCAACAGTCAACAGTTGGTAAAATTTCATGGTATTAGTTGGCAATTTTTGATGTCCTCGGTACGCCCCTGCACGAATGCCGAACGATTGTTAGTCTTTTTTCCATACAGCTTAAACGATCGTCAATTATTCTAGTTCTAGATGCTATTAAAAAAAAAAAATTAATTACCAATTCTTCGAATAACAGAACTATAGTGCGGTCCACGAAACTAGACCCTTATGTTTATATACAAAAATAAAATTTTTGTGTTCATAAAAAAGACGTTGCCAAATCTCTTCAAATTATTATATGAAATCGAATTATGATTCGCATCAGAGGTTCGCTCATCATTCATTTTAATAATCATGCGTTGGCTAAAAAAGAGAACGATTTCGCACTTCGTTAAATAATTAAATTTTTTTCAACCAAAAAACATATGGCTACCATAAGTTTATCTCCATAATTATTAGTAATAAATATGGCAACAAAGTGCTTACCAGGAGGGTCTAGTTTCGTGGACCGCACTATAACAAACATACGAACTCGGTGGACATACGAAAAAATAAAAATAAATTTTTTTTTAAAAATAATTTCATGATGACCTTGATTAATTTTTTCGACTGATTGAAATGAAAACCTTTTCAATATCTATTTAAATGATCTACAAAAATTTTATTCATTTTTTAAAAAGACTGAAAAAAAAAGTGAAATATAAATACACGAATAGAAAGAAATGCGACCTAACGTTTTAAAGCTTATTTTTAATACATTTCACGCCGTAGTTTGCAAATAAAGCATATCACGTCTAACTCATACTGTAAACTTGCACTTGCACTAATAACAAAGACATTAAAAATTAGGATAGAATTCGGCCATAATTTCGTGTTTGCAATTGTAAACCATTGAGCATTAGGAGTTGAAAATATCCTAAAACTTTTAAATATTTTCCCATCGAATTAAAACGAAACCACATAACCGTATGATACCAAATAATCGAATGTTTTTATGCGTGTTCGTTACATAAATCAGAGGCACCGATGAAAATGAAAATCAAATTTAGGAAAGTTGTTAATGTTTTGAAGAATAATTTGCGACGCAATTTTGCGAATGGAATTTCAGTGAGAAAGGACTGTGTAGGAGTTTATTTACAGATTGTGGCAAAAAATTCGATTTCAGTCAACAACCACATATCTCTACTCTGTAATTCTGCAACTTGTGTCGATTCTTCTGTTACACGTAATTCCTTTCGCCTTTGTTACGGTCGTCGAATGTAGGCCTGCGTAGCGACCTTGCACTTTACGTGTACGCCGTTTTGGATGTAATTTATTCAACTTGCAAATATTTTAGTGCCTCTTTTCTTAGCTTCAGCAGCTACTTATGAAAGGGAAACTAATACTCGTAAATAATCATTAAAAAAAAAAACTGTAATTATTCGCATAATTTCCTCGTACAACTCCCTTAATCCCCTCTCCGTCCCCTCCCCAAATAACCTGTAGTTCTGATCAGCGAAATTTGATGAGCGCCGAATTATATCGATGCAATTATCAAAGCAATTATGAAACAAATAAATACATTTTTTCGCATTATTTAACAACTTTTTGAAAAAATCCAAATATGGGCACTAGTTGTGATTTTATGGTTCGCGTATATCTATAAAAAACTAAACGACAATTTTTTCAGGAATAGTTTCTGAATAATTTTAAAGTCATTTTTCCCAATTTTTTTTTTTTTTTTTTACGTGCCGTGTACAGCCACTGAGGCTAGAAGCACGAGCTTAGAGACAGGGACGTACAGAAAGGGGGAGGGGGGAGCTTCCCCCTTGGCTTTTGGAAAGTTGGTAGATTTGGAGTTTTAGCGTAAAGTTGGTAAATTTGAGCACTTGTGCAGTATTTAAATTTTTTGAAGACTAACAAGACTGTGCATCATATTTTTTCGTGGAGCAAAAAAAAAAAAAAAAAAGTGAACAGTTGGTAAAATTTCATGGTATATCGAATGGTGGATTCTGAGTCTCCGAGGAGATCAGAGAAACTATTTGGATTTTTTTTTAAAACTTTACTCTTTAAGGCTTTTTAGCATGAAAACAAAATTTTCAATCTTTGAACGGAATTATAAAAAAAAATTTTTTGATTTCGTTTTTTGTTCCAATAACTTTGTCAGAGAGAAAACAAAAATTAATAATTCTCAACTTATCAAATACTAAATGGCGGTTTATTTCTTGGACCATAATAGCCAGTTATTGTTTGCAAAGGGGAGAGGAGGGTTGCTGATCACTGGTATATGCCAAAGAGAGAAACTGAATTTAATAGCCTAAGAATGATAAATCTATTAATGCTTCGAAATGACGAAAAATTCTCGAAATAAGTTCGTGTCTACACCGCCATCCTATTACAATGCAACCTTTTCATAACAAATAGGTCTACTAGCTCGGACGCCTCTATCAATTTCTCGATAAATTTCAAAATTTTAATGCTCGTATAAACTGCGATCGACTTTTTTTTAAACGTGTACGAACGTGTAAATGCGCTTTTCGCCGCATCGAAGTGTAAAAGAGGAAAAATTAAAATGAATTCGCCGTCCAACTTACGTCAGTGAAATTAGCAGAAGGAAGAATGCGGTTGAATTTCGCAACTCCGAGAGTCGTATCACCGCAACCCTTGAACCGGATACCAGACGTGTCGAAGGCTTCCACGCGAACCTCTTCCATTCACGAAAGCTCTGCACAGTACATAACACCGAGTTTTCGATTTAATAGTCGTAAAATCGAAATATTCGATCACGATGGGCGAACCTGGCCCCTGTACGATACGGAAGCGCTAAGTTATTCTCGTTTTCGACGAAAGAAGAAGAAAAAATGCGAATAAACAACGAACCTTAAACCAAAAAAATAAACACGTTCCACGTTCCGTTCGGCGCGGTAAGCGGCTACGTTAAAGAAAAAAAGCGCGATACCGATCGGTGCTATTTCTATTTTAGCACGGCGGCTATACAGTATACACGTTCGACGCAGCGTGTGTAGTCGCGCAACGGCCAGTGTACGTGTGCGTATTTGCGACTGTGTGCGTTATTTAGGTCAGAAGGTATAAGGTGCGTTGAACTTGCTCCCTCCGCCTTCGGTGTCGCATCCTTCTCGTATACACGCTCACTAACGCACTTTAAAGCGTACGGAAGGTCGAACAAAATAATAAGTTATATAGTTCACTATATAGCATGAGCATGAGCGAACAAAGAGGCGAAGGGGAGACGCGTAGAAGGCGCAGGCGGTTCAAAAAGGTTATTGGAAGAAGCGGATCGACGCGGACGCGGCGTACGCGCGCCTACTGCGTAATCGAGCAACGTCGTCGCGTCGCCGTCAAAACATATCTCTCGGATCCAAAATATCGCGCCTCTCCGAAACTCGAAATTATTCCAACGCCCCCTCAAGTCTTTGCACAACTTATCAGCCAATTACGAAGGGGCCACTTGATATAAATTTCCCTAAAAAAAAAAAAAAAAAAAAAAAAAACGGACTTGAACTCGTTAATATTACTTCAAAAATCCCTCTCTCTCCTTGCCAACACGTGTATTGCACTTCCAGCAGCAATTTTTTCCAAAAATTTTTAAATTTATAGAACAAAATAAGAATTGACGAAATACCCACCTACACGGGTACCATATAAACCATCGTTTCCCCCTAGACCACCGAAGGTATGTAGGCCTGCAAAACTGCAGATCTGAGCAGCTGCTAGCTGAAGCTTAATATTAAAAGCTCCTGAGTTTCTACTAATGGTACCAACTAACGAGCGTCCTCTCATGTAGCCAATTGCTCTTGTCGCTGCTTGGAACTACGACTCGTAGATGTACGGTCACGTAATACGAGTAATTTGGCCAAGTATGAACTAAATCGAGCAACGAAGAAGGGTTAGCGGGTTAGCGATTACCCGTAAATATTTCTTTTTGTCAAGGACACGTTTACCAAAAGTGTTTTAACATAGCGTTATTTTCGTGGCGTAGCTTGGTTTATCGTTCGTTGTTCTTTGACCGAATTTTCTTCGCGCTTCGCCAACTAAATACGCACACAATCAATCCGGAGGGGGGATCAGGACGTGGCGCGGCGCTGTCGCTGTATCGTCGCCGCGTCAAAAGTATTTTTATAACTTCCGATGTTCCGAATATTATATTTCGCCATCTCCAGGTAACGCGATGCAATTTTTCCGATGGTAGAATTACAATTTTTTCGCATCTGTTTGTTCCCTTAGCAATTAACGTAGCGCAGTAGGAGAGGGGAAGCGACGGATTGCGGTACTCGGCTTCCTGACTTTTTTTTTTGCCATTTTCTTCTATCTGTTTGAGAATATAATTATTATTTATTGCTTTTTTCAACCAATAGAAATCGAACTATTTGTTATTCTACTCTCACAGCAACAACAGTAGCGAGATAATAGCAATCACTGAAAAATTTATGATTACATCGTTACTTGCAACTGCTTTGGAATATTTCCAGGCAAATACCTCAGAGTATCACGTATATTACAACATGTGCCTTTTATCTTTACACAAATCCCAAAAAAAATTTTTCCCAGGTAAAAAAATTTGAACATCAAGATATATCAGGCTGACTAGTATTACAGTGGTCAAATGATCGTAAAACAACGTATAAACAATTTTTGCCCGCAAAGTTACCAAAAATATTTACAAAATGAGGGTAAATTTTTTACAAGTAAAAATTGAAAAAAAAATGAATTTTGAGCAATTTCAAATTTTTTTGCTTCCAGAAGTTTTATTATGAAGTATAAAGACTAAACAATTATTTAGCCGGTTTTTTTTTCAATAATCAGACAGGTCTAAACTTTATTCGATTTTTTTGAAAACCTTCTAATTTTTAATATTTTAATAAAATTAATGATAAATTGATAATTTATGGACTGAGTGCATGGCGTTGGCTGCATTTCAACTCTTTAGAATCTCTAAGACAAAATACGCACCATTTTTACCTCGAAGGGGCTCCAAAAGTATCATTTTTTGCTTTAAAATTGCATATTTCAGGTGTTTTCCTACCCGATACTTCATGTTTTGCGAACCTCTGCGAGATGAAAATCGATCGTATTTTATCTCAGTAGTTCCAAACAACTGAAATCTCACATACTAATGCGTGCGACCTATAAATTATTTATTTATTCTAAATTTTTTAAAATACCCAAAACTTGAGATTTTTCAAAAAATTGAAAATATTTGGACCTAGATTTTGGTTCTGAAAAAAAAAAGTGATTCGATAAGGTTTTTTTGAAATTTTCTTTTTTTGAGAAGTTTACCAAAATTTTTGCAAATGTTCCCAGCGAGTTCGAAAGCTTTAATTTTTTATACGTGTTTTTGAAATCAGCTGACCTCGGTTATTACGGAAACCTTGACACTTGGACAAAAACTAAATTATGCTCACCCTAATCAACACGAGCTGCGGAGAGGTTTGAGGTTAAAAAATTTTAAATTCGTGTTTAAACGTAAATTGAATTTTTTTATGTACTTCAAGGTTATATAATGTTTTCCAAAAGCAAAAAACTTCAGCTACTATTTTTTCTTTTAAATTCACAGTTCAAACAAATTACCCTATTTTTAAGCATTTGATAAGAATTTTCAAAACTCCATAATTAATCATATAACGGCACATTTACGACGAATTTCTTCTATTTGAAAGGCAAAATACCCTATCTATACCACAAACACGTGATTTCATCGATGATACGATTTTTGTTTTTGTTCAGAATATGAAAGTACAGCACACTGAATATTACATGTCAAACGTGAAATAGACGTGTACAAAAATGTTAAAAAATTCATAAAAATCAATTTTCCAATGATATTGAAAATCGAGCTTACATTCACGTACAATATTCAAAAAACGAAAGTATTGGAGTCACAATAATTGCTAAATGACCTCAAAAAAACATCAAAAAAAATTCATCCACTTGACTCAATTTTTAGACTTTATTCCAAAATGAAGTCGAAGTTTCGAAAAATTTGAAATTTTCATAAAACGAATTTTCGAGTAGTTAATTTTTTTTACGTTCCCAAAGTTACATTTTGAAGTCAAAAAACTGAAAAAAATTTTAGCCACCAATTATTTGTCCTACAGTATGGTCTCAAAAAGCTGAGACAATGGGAACCCCAGTGGAACCAACAGAGCATATTTTACCCGTTGAGATCGAAATGGCCTGAATTAAGCTCGACCAATGAATTACCCATTCATCGTTGATTTTTCAAAACGACCAAAACCGTCGATTTAAAAAAAAAAAAGTTAAAAACGATCCAGACATCCTAAATTTTAGAAAAATTGAGAGCTAAAATTTGTTTTCGAAACCGCCCATCGATTCGCTGCCTCATATGAGAAAAGACGGCAACGTGGAGGCAATCCAGTTGCTGGACGAGCCTGCCGAGAATTTCCTCCTTTGAGATTTCCTCAAGACGTTAGTGACCGCATAGGCGGCTCCTAACGTTTTCACGTCCAGCTCCATATCAATATATTATAATCAGTAGGAGTAAATGTCCCGGGACAGTTCTCCAAAAAAAAAAAAAAAAATTTGAATGTCACAATATAACTTATTCACGAGAGGAAATTTCTATTCGCTCAAAAATTTGTTTTTTCGAGAATTTGAAAATTGTTCAAAATTTGACTTCATTTTGTGTGGTCTGAAAATTGAGTTGGATGGCTGAAATTCTAATAACTCATTCTGGGGTTATTTAGCAAATATTGCCATCTCGCCCCTTTCCTATTTTGAAAAAATCCAAAATTCAGCTCAACCTATTACCTACTGCACACAGTGAGGCTAAAAATCAAGTTATATCTGAATTTTGTTAATATTTTCGTACAAATATATCGCGCTAATTTTAGAAGGGATGATGAATAATTTTAACGAAGCATCGTAATTTTTTTTTTTTAAATATAAAAAACAGAAAGTAAACGATATCTTTTAATAATGAAAATTTTAGTCACCAAGAGATTTCGCAATAATAAAACAACGAAATGAAGCAAGTTAAGCCGAAAAAGTCGTTCAGTATTATTATACATACGTAATTTCGCTAAAATATGTACATAATTTTTTTACAATAATTATTTAAACCATTATGCTACCACGTTTCGGAAGCTCAGCAATACCAAACGTACTTGATGAAATAACGGACAGATTTTTCGAAGCTTCTAATATAGTCTATACTGTTTAGTGTATTGTATAGCGGATACGTAAGTCAATTCGAGATTCTAGATGGTTCTAGAAAAACGACATGACGTGACGCGACGCCACGCGACGTCGGATAACAAAGACCGTTGTAATTACAGGTACCTTTTACACATACAGCGGATAGGCCAGATACTAGACGAGTTACCAACTAGTACATAAGCAATAACAATCGTGGAACTCGGACAACTAAATCGTGGATATTGGATTATTGGCCATCAGTGTAGTTCGCTTTTTCGGCGTACTTCGACGTAGACGAGCAGGAAAAACATAAATTTGAAGAATTATCTTATCTATACGTACGTGTAACGATAATATCATACAAACATGCATGTAAATCTCTGTGTAACCAAGTTCTACTTCATCGCCTATTCCTTCGACGCCTGGCTGACAGAAGACGAGTAATAAACGAAACAAACGAAAAAAAAAAAAAAACCGGCTTAATTACCAAATAATATGTCCTATTTAATACGAAACGCGTACACCCTGCTTTGCCCTGTTCGAATTTTGCGCACCGTGCGAAAGAATGAAAAGGAAAAATAACAACAAAAACAGCGCCGCCGGTTCGACCGAAATATATGCAACTCGGAAAACGCTGCGACGTACACGCGCGTTGGTTGCGTTAACAACACGAATAACCTACGCCTTTTATAGATGCGCGCTCAAGGCTTTCGAGCACGCTTTTCTAGGACGCTTTTAAATTTGATCTGTTCTAATTTTCAGAATGTCAACGACCTCAAGGACGCTAAAAAATCGAAAACACCGACCGTTCCAACTTCGCGCGTCGCCTTCGTCTACCTCTTGCCGCCCATCTTCTGTACACGAACGACTTGTACTGTTATTATATGTTTAATTTTTTCTCTCTCTCTCTCACTCCACCTCTCTCTGTCTATCTGCTTCGCGATTATTACAAATTACAATACATGTGTTACGCGTACGCGTACGTCGTGAATTATGACTTATTAACAGCTTATGTATTAAATATGCGAGATTTTACGCTACTGCTGCTCGCTGCTGGTTGCTGGTATCGTCGTTGGGGCCGGAAATCAAGGCAACAATGAATTAAGAATATCACCAGCGTAAATTCTAATCAAAGCGTTACAACGATTCCACGCGACGTATATTTTATCGTCAATTTTTTCTCTTTTTCATCGTCCAATCGTTGCGATAATCTGCCTCGCCAAAATGATAACGCGAAAACCTAATTGTGTATGTTTAACCCTCTAATGGCACGCATAAAAGTAATTTAAATTAGAAAATAAAAATTGTGCCGAGTCACTCGAGAAATTGAAATATAATATGTTATTGTGCTCGCTGAAATGCGGAATTTGATTACAAAAAAATTGCATAATATCAAAATTGAAGGGGCAGCATACATAGGATAGAATAGAACAATTTTTGAAAATTTCTAGCTCCTTCAATATTGAAGATAGGCAATTTGTTCTTTTATGTTTTTTTCTTGCAAATGTTCGAACTACAACATAGCATGGTTTTATTTTCAATTTTTGCGACCTGAAAAATGCAATGAATAATTTACATAAAAATTCAGAAGTAAATCTGCCCCTTCAAAAATTGATGTATGCAACTAACACAGATTCCCAAATTGAAGAAATTGTAGCAACGTTCAACTATGAAGGGTGCACAGGGATGAGCAGCCGGTTACGACGGAGCGCAGCGAGTTTGTATTACCGATGGGTGAAATTCACCCATGTGTGCCAATTAAGGGTTACTTTGACTAAGCATCGAGCCCAATAAAGCGTTTGGTGGTGGAGGGGGGGCCGGAATACTCGATGATGGTCTTTGTAAAAAAGAATATCGAATTCTTGGCCCACCTCAAGATATGTAACCAAATTCGTGAAAGGTAATACACGAGTATATAACTTCGTAACGCCTTTAGCATGACTTTTTTAACCCTCCTCCCCCCACCCTGCCATTCCTTCAAAAATTTATAATAAATAAAAAGCTCATTTATACGCGCACAAGCAAACAAATGCATATTTTTGAGAACACGAATAACTCGAATAATGAGTATTAAATGAAATATACAATTTTTTCATTTCATATTGTGTCATGGAATAAGGTTTGGGTGTTAGTGACCAAAATGACTTTTTTGAGAAAACGAGTTTAAAGTTTTGATGTTGAATTCTTTTTAAATTGGAGTAGTGAACTTTAAATACCTGCAACTTATTTTGACGCAAGATAGGGGCTGGGGGCACAATTTTTTAACTGTTGAGACTTTTTTACATAAAACTCCGGAAAAAAGTCAAAAATAATTTTTTGTTTTCAGTTTCTTGAATTTTTTTTTTTAATGAAAAATATAGGACGTTCGAGAGAAGTGCAATAATCAACACCCAGTTAAATGAAGGACTATTACAGGACTTAAAGCACCTTGCATGATTATCACATAACTTACGCCTGCAATCTGACCCTTCCTACATCCTTTTTACAAATTGAAAGTAATTCATAAATTCATTAATTATAATTATATATATATATATTTTGAAAATTTTCACTTCTCATTGATGACGTCTCGACTCCTTTTTTAATTTTAATTTTAAATCAAGATTTTTTTTATATATTAATTTATTTAAATAAATTAAATAATTGATTAATAATTTTTATATATAGATACATTATTTTTTTTCAAAAATAGCTTTTTTATATTTTATTTTTGATTAATAAAAATTCATGTAGAAGTTTCTATTAAAAATTCTATTATTTTATCTTCTTTTATATTAAAAATTGGTTCTGGTCGTATTGTCGAAGAGTATTACTGGAGCTTCACTCATTCATACGTTATCGAGTAGAGAAATAACCAATCACTCGTGTTGGATGATTTTTACTTATTTTTCAACATTATTGCGACCTGTTCATGTCCTAAGAGAAATCCTGACCTGAAAGCCCCACATTTCACATTTCGGAGCACATGAATCGCTTGAATGAAATTATCCCTATGCTGGGTACCAACTTAGTCGTGGAACTTTTATTTTGTAGTTTAAAGTATAATTATTTCCGAGCTTATTTTGGCCTTCAATTTGATTCTTAGATGAGTAAATTGTAGGCTAATAGCAACGTGTTATACTCGTAATTCTATCTGGCCACTTACAACGGTGAGCATTTTTCTAAAAAGCCTAAAGAGAAACATAACGAAGACAGAGATGCGGAACACTTACCGTTTTATATCAACATCCATTACATGCAGAAAGCAATCATTGAAGAACCACTCGTACGATTTTTACAATCAGACGTACGACCGAAACAAAAACGTTACAGGTAACTCGAAGGCAGTCCTTAAAAATAATTCATTTTGTCCGGCATAACTGCACGCAGAATACACCCAACGGCACGTCGCGTCGGTCACCTCCCCAAAAGGGGAAAAAGAAAAATCGCGACACCGAAAAAAATCAACGTACCATAACCGCAACTTTCGATTCGGCGGGCAAAAACTGATGAAATTTTTTTCCTCGAATGAACCGAAACTTGATAAAATCACGCACCAACACCGGTACCAAAGTCAATCCAGATGACAACCAGCTCTCGGGTCAAACGAAACGCACATCGCCGCGTTAAACTTCTTCTAACGGATAAAATTCTCGCCGATTCGTCGGCGCGGTGGCGTGTATCAGCGTATAGTACAACGGCAACAATAACGCGAACCGAACCTTGGACACTTTCTCTTACTAACCCCTTCCAATTACTCAAAACTCGACAACGACTTATTTCTTCGCTTGGTCGATTCGTCGTTTCTTCTTCCGCGTTTATCGCCTATACCACCGTTCTTTGAGTTTTACACCTCTCTCCTTTCTTCGGCGCGGTGAGGCGAGAACGAAAAATGAGAAAAATAACGCAACTCTGTACCGCCAACCTTCTTCCTTCTTGTTTTGTTCGGACAGGCGCGAGAGAACCGGAAGAATTTTTACCAACTAGGCAACCCATCGAGCAAACCTACCATCGTCGATGGTGAGATCGAAAACGCCGTCGCAATCGAAACCGTAGCAAATTCTTCGTCAGCCTGCACCCGAGTCCGAGACCGTGACCGAGCCTTCAAACCTTTACCCCGGTAGCGGATTGAAAACGAAATTTTTTTCTGATCATCTTATGAAAAACGAGATCTCCGAGTCTTCGTAAATTTCCTTTTAAGCTGAGGTTTCAATGAAATAATGTATCATTTGTATGTTGTTGATTGAGCAGTGCTCATTGCCATATTTCATACCATTAGATTTAAGCCCGAAGTGAAAACCGGGCTTTTCGTAAAGCTAAAAAAATAACATTACGCCGAACAAATGGATTGAACGTAGAAAAAGAAGAATTATTATACAGCAAGAAAATAAAGAAAGAGGAAAAGCAATGTTTTTAACAGAGTTTTTGAAAATTTGTCGAAAAATTTTTCAATCTTAAAAATAAAATTTTTGACACTCCGAACAACTCGTTTCAAAACTTGAAAAAGGTGAATTATTAGGAATTGAAAAAAATTAGAAGATTTCCATCGTAAATTCATTTATCCTCAGAGAGTAATGCAAAATGTTTGAAAACTGGGGAGGGAGGGGGAGGGAGTATAAAGAAAACATTCTTTTATTTAAATACAGGGCTTTGAGTCATCAATACCTGGTCTCACATCGCCTTATCCAGGATTTATATACATATAATTATTATAAATCAACATTTAATTACCACTATCAGAAAAAAAGTAGATAAATCCTCGAATATCTGTTAAATTTTACAGAATCAAAATGTTGATTTATTATAATCTGAAACTGGAGAGAACCCAATGTCTCCAAATTTTCGATCTTGATATCCTATGATATAGTAATGTAAAAGCACTAAATTGACTAAATTTTAATTTCATAAAAGTTGAGGTGGTAGAACAAAACGGTTTGTTGAGGAAGTTCCCCTACTACCCTACTCCTACTCCTTGATTAACATACCGTGTACTGCTGCCCAGGCCAGAGGCACGAGTAATTTTGGGGTTTGATGTTTTGAAATAAGTTTGTTATTTTGAGGAAGTGAAGGAGATGTTCAATTTTATTTTGTTGATCGGAAAGGATTTCAGAAAGGTTGGTTGTCTGGAGAATTTAGGTTCTATGAAGGTCAAGTGTCACTGATGGCGAGTAGATGTTGGACTGTGACAGGATAGTTACAAGTAGAACATAATGGGATAGGTTGTTTGGACAGGATATAGGAATGAGTAATTTTGGTGTGGCCTAAACGGAGTCTAGTGACAACTATTTCGTTTTTCCAGTTGTTGGAAAGTCGGAATTTGTTTGTGCCATTGGTTTTGCCAGGTTTCAAGAAATCATTGCCTTGTATGGGTTTTGAGGTGTTTTGGTGGTACTTCTCAATCGTGAAATGTTTGGAATCTTTCATAAATATTCTCACCTTGAAGAAAATAAAATAACTGAAATTTGGTAAATACGAATCCAAGAATAAAATTATTACTGTGGCCATCAAATATATTACATCTCAAATCCGCTTCTGAAAAGGAGAAAAGGTTATTGTCCCTCGAAATGCGGGCATCTTTGAAGCCTCAAAGTTTTCGATCATGGTGTCTTATGATAAAACTAACATGGAAAAATCAACATATCGAAACTTTAGCTCCCCAAGTGAATGCGAGTAAGGAAGTAAGAACAGAAAATGCTTATCTCAAGAAATTTTGAGTCTACGAAATTCTTCAAAGCTTTCACATCGCTTCACTAAATTCATCTAAAAAACAGAAACTTTTCTATCTACATTTAGTAGTAAAAATGGATCGGAAATGACGGAGTAAAAGTATGAGGAAGATTTGAGGACCCTAAATAATTTAAATTTAATAAATATGAAGTCATATTGTTATTGGGAAGGAGTATATATTATACCGCGCGACCAACTGATCTTTGCACCCTTCAGCGTGAAATTCCCTACTTCTAAACTGAATGTAAATTTTTTCATTTCTTTTGGTTTTTTATATGATAGTAATTGATGAAAATTATCATAATATTTATTAATGAATTTTCAACATTTTATTCTTTCATCATAAATTGATTTCAGTCAATTTTATCAAGAATCAGTGTTGCCAAATGAACATGAGTAATTAATCAAAAGTTGAATAAAGTACATAATTTTGATAAATATCATTTAGAATGGTTGGAAAATGAAATAATTTTGTTTTTATCTCTTGATCCAACAAAAAACAACGAGAGAAATTGAATTATTCGAAGTTTTTATTTTCCATATGGGAATTTGGCGCCGATGGGTGCAAAGATCAGTTGGTCGCACGGTATACTTATCTAAAATCCAACTTCACAAGTGAGGTTGGAGTAGAGTTGCCAACTCGGGGAAAATTTCCCTGAATTCAGGGATTTTTTACTCTGTTGAAAAAAAGGCTGGGATTTTTCGGGGATTTTTTACCATTTTCTGGGATTTTTCGAATAAAATGTCCAAATCTCTTCATTTTCAACTCTACTTAATGTAATTATAATTAATTTATTATCCGTATAATATTAGACTGATAAAGATGTGATAATTTTCGGTTTCGTTGTTTCTATATTTTATGATCTGTGACTGTATTTATTGCAACAAACTACGAACTACAAAGCAAATTTTGAAAAATGAAACATGAATTGAAAAACAAAACAGAAAACTGGAGGGAAAGCAAACTGCAAAGCCACACAAGTAGTTAAGTTTGTTGAATTGAATTTTAGATAATCTCTTGATTTTATCTTTAATTTATTTATTATTTTTTTATAATCTATATTAATACAATATAAAGTATAAAGTAATTCCCCTAATTGCAGTAAGGTGTAATCTAAAATTAATAAAATTTTTCAATTATAATTTCAATTTTAATGAATATATACTTCGCAAACAAAAAAAAGGGTCATTCATATTTTAAAAACACAATCAGGGATTTTTCCCCGTACCTGGGATTTTTTTTCGCCAAATTCGGAGATTTTTTCCCATTTGGGTTGGCAACACTGGGTTGAAGTTAGACATGAGAAAGAGGGGTTATAGGGAGGTCGAATATTTTCAATCACAATTTTATATTACAGGGAGAGCTCAAATCACCAACATGTGAAAAATTTGATTCTTCCAAGTAGATGGAATTAGAGCTAGCTTTTGAAGGGGAATGGAGTCATGACTCACTATATGACACGAATTTTCTATACGTTTTCGACTAATTCCCAAGAAAGATTAACCTTCGCAAACAAAGTTAGTTAGGGAACATGAAGATTTCTTTGGATTTGGCTCAAAATGAGTTCAAAATGTCGGATAGTTGAATCTTGAAGACAAGTTGAGAGGACTCATACAGGCCAAATGTGATAATATGCACTTCATATGAGTACTGAGGGCAAAACGCATATCACATCAAAAATCTATCATCTCAGATGATGTTTAAGAAAATAAGAATGGGGTTTGAGCCTCGATAGCAAGTATATGTGTAGAGACACGTTAACAACATCATTTGCAAGCCTTGAAATTTAAGCATACCCCATTAAAAATTCAGCTCCACATGGCTGTTTACGGTTTTACTTCACATCGAAACCATCTTTTGACTTTAAAACGAAAGTTATCTAGTGACGAGTTGCAAACTACTACACAACCGGATGACTACATTTCCGATATTCTGAATCGTTTAAAAAAGTTCAAAGGTCAACGGAATCAGTTTGTTGCTAAAGCTCGACTTTTCCTTAGTTACGGTTCAACGAGAGTTGGTCGAATTTAAATTTGAAACACCATTATGAATCATTGGTCGTCCTTATAATTAATTCGACTCGCTTCCACGCGACCGTAATATCGACGAATAAAAATATTCGAAAAAATCGAATATTTTTCCTCTTTTCAATTTACCTCCAGCACGTAATTGCCAACTTCGGCGGTTCGAAAGAACGAGAACGTGCGTGGGCGTCAACAACGTGGGCGCAACCAGCGACGACTCTCTTGATCGAACAAAAGTTCTCTTTCGTTTCGTACTGCGGCTTCTAGGTGCTTCCTTCCACTACTTCGTTCGTCTTTATTTCACTTTTTATTTATTTCATTTCAATTACTATTATTATTATATTAATTCGTTTATTGTTACCACGAATCGATAACCTCGACGTGTTGTAGCATTCGGTGTATCGTGTGGTATTCGTACGTTAAACCAGCACACTGAAACTATATCATAGAATTCTGTCTTTCTAATATTGTAATTTTATTTATTAATTTTAAATATTAAAAAAAAAATTAAAAAAATTTGTCACAAAAAAAAAAAATAAAAAAATATAAAAAAAAAATAAGTATGTATGAAAAAAAATATTAATTATGAATTTTTTATCTTAATAGCCCTAAGTGTAAGAATCAACACTTGAGGCCTATCGAGAAGAGTTTAAATGAATCTCCATGGTAGGCCTTTCAATTATGTATTATAAATATTTCATTTCTTATAATAAATTTTTTAGAATCATTTTTTTGTTTATAGAGCTCAAAAGTCGCTCTTTCAGTTTTCTCTTAGCTGAGCAGCTCTATATATAAATGCAGATTTCGCATCATCTGAAATCCTCAATATTTCTACTTAAATAGCTTGTTATGAGCGTCTAAAGTAGATATAAGTAAGAACAATATACGCTTCATCTCTGAAAAGATGCTGCGCCGCTGTGGATTGCGTAATATCTGGAATAAGCGTATAGGCGAATACAGGTAGCTAATAGAAAACGCTCGTTCAGCAAAAATTGACGAGCGCCGGATGCCACGTAATACGGCGAAGTATCGATCCAATATCGAAAACTCAATTATTTATTCTATTGTAATTATAAATGAATTTAATTTCGAAGTTAGTTCAATTAAGCATATTCTAGAATTTCTATCTATATTTGCAAAATTTCAGCGAAATCTGAATGGTGAGCAAATGGAACAGGAATTCTTTTGAAATGTTAATGTTTCGTTAATACCCGAATAATATAAGCACATTTTTCTCCGTTCATAATGTATATTTGCCGAATGCTAAAAAAATAATTATTTCCATCTGCCTGCTATTGCCTTTTAAAAAATAATGAAAGAATAAAACGACATGAAGAAGCTTCCAAGTCCTCGAGTGTACCATTCGAAGTACGTAATTCGACGTCAGTCACACCGAACTGCATATTCCAAGTGATACAGGCGCTCTCGACGGTACACGGAGGGAAAGTTGCCAACGCGAACGCGCCAATGAGTTACGTGTATTATTTGTGAAAAGCGAAGACCGTGACCCTAACACTAGCAGTGAAAGTTAGCCAACACTATGCCGCGCTCTCCTCTCACCCGCCTCATTCTCACTTCCGGGTATCTTTGATAATTCCATCGAACGCCAACCAGTTCTTCCCTTTTTGGTAGGCGGATCCGCGAGCGCCCCCATGCAATGAAATTAGGCGATTCCACTTCCCGTCACTTTTTTTTCTTTGTTAATCGTTCGCGTTCATTTTCGTCGTTTTTCGAACAGCATTACCGGTAGCATTGCGCATGCGTTTACCGTTAACTACTAATGGTTTCGTTTTTTTTTCTGTCACACTTCACCATGTATAAACGTGCCCGCCTTAGACTGCGATAGCGAACGAAAAAAAAAAGTGAAATCAACGAATTAATTGGAGACTATTTTTTGTTCTTGATCTTAACCATTAGCATGTTGCAATCGAATCGAGAAGGTAACGAGTGTAGAGACAATAGCGACACCAATGAATCTGGGCAAGTTCAAAAAACCCAACAACCTAGCTACATGCAGGTAGGTGTAGAGGTACCGTTATTCAAGGCGATCTTCCTTTCTAACTTTACGATCGCGAATTCGATCAGATAAACCGAAACAAAATGGTATTTTTCTGGAAATTACAAATCGTAGATACAACGGTACAAGTGACCATAATACGTCGCGGCGTGGTATATTGACGCCTGAATCTGGAAATCAGTTTGGTCACCTCGAATCTGTATACGTACCGTTTCATTCATTTAAAATCAATTGTAAAATAACGACCTTCGGGCTTTATAAACAGGAAAATATGGACACAAACGAGTCGGTATTCTTTTTTTTATACGAGAAGCCTTGAAATGAAACGTGTGTATCTAAACGGAGACTTAGCGAACCTATACGCTATATTGTTTAGCAATTTTCCAAATTGTCATTCCTATATTCTAAGTACCGTTGACTCGATTACTTCGAGCGTGAAATATTTTTTTCCTTTATTACCACGTAAGTACGAAATATAACGAACCGATGAAAAGATTTTCAAATCGGACCTAAAAACGTCAACCACGTGATCAGAGGAATGTAAATTATGAGAGCGAAAACTCAGAAAAAAATGTCCTAATTTTATAATTTTTGGAACTGAGATCAGTTATAATTCCCCTCGACTACAGAGTACAGACTTACTTTCGCAACTGAATGGAAGAACGAACGAAAGTTTAGGATGGGAGAACTTCAACTTTTTGTAACTGAATAAAACACGATAAATTTGAAATTTTGTCGTACTATTTTTATTTTACCTTTCGCGATCATTTTTCAACGTTACTATTTTTTTATTTCATAATTATTGTCAATTTTTTATCATTTTCATAATTTTTTGATAATTTTTTATTTTGAAAATCTCAATCATTTCTTATTATTATGATCAACGTTACAATTAATTTTTAGTATATTTTTTATTTCTATAATTTTTTATCACCTTTCATTAGTAACTTAATATATACGTAAGAAAAAAATAAATAAATACGAAAGGCATTAAAGAATTATGAAACGGGTCACATAAAATTCTAATAGCATGGTGCGCAACTGGCCTTTGACTCGCTAGTTTATAAAAAGCACAGGGTCACATATTGCAAAAACATAATGTGTACCTATTATGGAGTCAAAACTGACACCTGTAGTGATTTCAGACTAATAATTCTTTGACCTCACTTTGATTTCGAAGCAATTCAGAAATCTGATTTCCTCTCCAACTTGTCTTCAAAATCAATTTTAAAATCTGATTTCAGACTGCAGCTGCATTCTACAGAGGCGTCGCTAAGGGGGGGCTTGGGATGGCCTGGCCCGCCCTAAAAAATTTCTGGCCCCCTTTGGCCCCCCAACCAAAAAATTGAAATTACTAAGAATAACCAAATTTTTCACTAAATAATATTTTTATTTCTTTTTTTCTTTTATACCATTTATACCTGCTTACTTACGTTTTTTCAAGTTCGAAGAAAATAATAAATTTGTTTTTATTAAACCTTGTACGATTTTTTCACCTAAAAAAATTATTAGACCCCCTCTCAAAAAAACACACATATTTTTAATACGAAAGACTAGAAAAATCTTAAATTCTTGGCCCCTTTTGTGCCCCCCCCCCAATTTTTAATCCTGGCGACGCCATTGGCATTCTAAGCTTGTAAGGTCAATTTCAAAATATGACACCAAACATTGGAGCAGTTGAAGATTTTGAGTCATTTTGATTCCAATTCTATTATTTTTTTATTATATTTTCTCATTACTTGGACACTCTTCAAATGAGAATGACTTAATGTGCACTGGTAAAGGACCGAAGTTCAGTCCAAAGACATCCAATATGTGAATCACTTTCGAATCAGGAGTCACAATTACTTCAAATGACTTCATTCCGGAGCCAAGCAAGAGTCTGGAGTCAAGTTTTTCAAATTGGCTTTGAAATCAAATTTTAATAGTAACTCTGGAGTCAAGAAGGAGTCAAAGTCTAGTTTGAAAAATTACAATAGCGAGTCAAAGCAGACACTGAATTGAGTTCAGTAAAATATTCCGCAGTCGAAGATTCATGTTAGACATGATTACGAAGTCAAACAACGGAGTCAAGACCTACTTCTAATGTTCTGTGATTTGATTTCTCTGGAGTTTCTTCTAAAATTTGACTCTAACTTGAGCTTTGATTCCAGAGTCAAACTGATTTTGACTCCAAATCCGAACCTATTTGACTTTCTGTCTTTGCCGGCTCTCATCTCTATTTTTTGTATTATTGAATTAAATGATTCATTTTGCCTATTTAAATATTTTTTTCAACATTTTGTTCATTACTGATGATTTTTAATCATTTTTTGTCATCTCAATTAATTAATGATTTTGTTTTTGTATTTCCGTGCCCTGTACAGCTACAGAAGGGCGAGTTTGAACTGTTTGAGGAGGTCAGAAGGGCTGAGGTAGGAGAAAAGGAGCTGTATTGCAGCCTCTTCATCTCCTAGTAGATCATGAAGAGACTATAGCAAGCCGAGCCATCCTCTGCGGTGATTTTAATTATTCTTCGTCTTCTAATTTTATTTAATGCAATTTCCGATCCTCTGTCCCCCCATTCGAAGGTAGTTATTTCTCCTTTTGCGCGCTGATTGCCATTAGAAGAATGATAGACCAAGCCTTGAGGTCTAACGACTCCTCAAATATAATTTCCTCTTCGTCTCTCTCACATCATTTTCACCCAACTTTACTATGTGGTTAGTGAAGTAATGTGCTTTCCCACCACAACGTTTATTTGAAAGGGATCACAGTTTGAACTGATATTTTCGCAGTTGAAAAATAACAAGTTTCAAAATAATTGGAGTCTGTAGTTTTTTGAGTATTAAAGGCTCAATAATGAATTCATCGATTATATACGTAATTTCTGTTGACTATTCATTGATAAAAACCATTTCAAGGGATGCATATGTCCAATTCGACTCCTCTCCTCCTATCTGTTCGACTCATTAAATAATATATGCACCACTGAAAGGAGATTTTCGTCTAATGCTGATAAGAAGATTCACATTTTAATACCTTCCAATTAATACTACCATCGTAACCTTGTACGTGAATTATCGACTACATTTTCCTCTGGTAGTAATTACTGACACCAGCAGCAGCCTGGTTCGGTTGTAAAAAGTGTTGTTAAAAGAGCGCAGCGTTGCTTTTCGCTCGTAAATTTTCAAATGTGAAAGACTAACTTGGCGCGGCGACGCGACGTAAACAATACAAGTTACACTTTCGACCTGTGCAAAAAGAAATATAGGTTTAAAAGTGATAAAGTAATGGTCGCAAGGAATATTTTCATTATCGCCGCTTTTGTGCTCGTAAAAACGATCATTAGCGGCCGCTACGCTGTCGTTTTCCAACGGTACTCGCAACGGGTTACGCGATCGGCTTTAAATAACCAAATTCATCGTCTCCGCGTTGCGGCCCGCCGGAGACGCTGATAGAGAAGAAAAAGTGAATTCGCTGACGGGAGTCGCGTTAAACAGAGGTCGTTAACATCGCTAAA
Organism: Phenacoccus solenopsis; assembly: GCA_009761765.1. Taxonomy (NCBI): domain Eukaryota; kingdom Metazoa; phylum Arthropoda; class Insecta; order Hemiptera; family Pseudococcidae; genus Phenacoccus; species Phenacoccus solenopsis. The sequence goes on from CM019754.1 coordinate 2,838,321, forward strand.
AGAGAAAGTGAGATCAATCGGCACTCGACGGCGATGATGGTATAGCTATAGCCGCAACCAGCGAGTACCAGTTAACGGCAACGGCAACAGCAACACATAACAGGTTAGCGACTTTCTCGTAAAAACCGTTCGTTCGTTCGTTCGTTTATTCCATCGTTGGTTCCAATACTCGTGCAGTTGTACACGCTAGTATTCGCGTACCTAGACCTACGTGCCTATGATACACCGGAGGATAATTACGTAGTCGATGGCTACACAACTTGTACGAATACGTAGAGCAGCGCACCGCCATACTCATAGAGGCAGTCATCATCCTTGACACTAGGTCGTTGTGTCCGTTCGTTCGTTCGTTTGTTTGCTGCTTCGATATTTGAGGTACACTCGTTCCATACTACCGGTTCACGCAAATGTTCGAGAGGCCCTTTCTCTATCTCATTCGAATCTATAATCTCTTCAAATTCTCTAATCTCTCAAACATTTCTAAATTAGAATTGAACGTTCTCATCCATACAGAAAGGCCTCACGATAATCTCATTGCGATTACGAGCGCACAGAAAAAGCTCATTCTTTTATTTCTTCTTCCTCACGATTACCGTAACCTAAGATATACATGTCTATGCGTTGCTCATCAGCAAGCCAACATTGACGAAGAAGCTGTACCTACTACCGCTACGCGAACTCGTAGTTGGCGTTTTTACCACGCACCACCTCTCGTATACGAGTATCAACGAGTTCGCAAGCTCCACCGCATCCACACGGCGTGCGTTTACGCAACCAAACTCGTAATAACCTTACGTAAGTACCTCGGTCAGTCACCTCTACGTCGAAGAGTTTAGAACAGGCAATTTCTAACCCCTACTCGCTCTGTTTCGGTCGCTATCTTTTTTCATGATTAAGGTGAAATTCTGAAATCGCGGTTATGCCGCGCGCGGTCTTACCTATATACTCGACAACGTTCCTCGGCGGTATCGCGAGTTACATAATCATTCTCTTTCTTTACTTCTTATCTGTATTCCTGCCGTATTTATCGCACTACCACACCGAACGCCTTTGCACAGAACGTTCAACCTGACTGTTATGCAGCGTAGCGTGTTGCCTTCCATCTGCTATCGGACGCGATATGCGAAACTCTCTGCGACCACTTTAATCGCTTTATACGCGAGTACATAACGTTATCAAGTTTATGGCCAAAAGCTACGTAGCGTAGAGGTTTTTCCTTATAGCGCACTTCTTATCAAACTATTCCAAGTACATATTATTTTCTGGTTGTTTCGCGTTAATTAGATTACTAATAAATAAATAAATAAATAAAAATCACAACGGAAATTGCATCGCGTTGCAATCTCGCCTAGAAACGCGCTGTTTTGACGCATCACTTAATAGCATTCACACTCTACAAAAATAATATCGTAACATGGTTTCTAAATTCTAAGATATCGGAGGAGTGTCACTTTTAGAGTATTATTTTCATATCATTTTACAAATCGTTTCAAGTACCCATCTATCATGACAGGAAAAATGAAACGCTAAATCTAACTCTGACTTCCCACTTTGATTCCAAAATAAGTACATAATATGACTACCAACTTTGACACCCAATCGGTGATAATTGCTAAGACTCAAAACCTTATTCCCTTTAATTCTAGACTCATCTTAACTATCTAACTCCAACTTCAGAAGAAGTCCCAAAACATAACTACTGACTTCACTTAATTGGCTTCACAGCAATTCTCAAAACTCAACTCTGTATTTCACAAAAGTTGGGAGTCATATCGAATACCTGATTCTTGACTTCACACTTTGATTCCAAAACAAGTATCAAAACATAACTTCTGACTCCACTGTGCATCAAGCGTATATCTCAAAACTTGACTCATTATTCGCTGTGACTATGGAGTCATTTCTAACACCTGATTCTCACTTCCCACTTTGATTCCGAAACATGTATCCAAACATGGTTTCTGACTCCACTGTGAATCAAGCGTATATCTCAAAATTTGACTCCTTATTCGCTATGACAATGGAGTCATTTCTAACACCTGACTCTGACTTCCCACTTTGATTCCAAAGCACGTATCTAAACATGACTTCTGACTCCACTGTGAATCAAGCGTATATTTCAAAACTTGACTCCTTATTCGCTATGACTATGGAGTCATTTCTAACACCTGACTCTGACTTCCCACTTTGATTCCAAAGCACATATCCAAGCATGACTTCTGACTCCACTGTGAATCAAGCGTATATTTCAAAACTTGACTCCTTATTCGCTATGCCTATGGAGTAATTTCTAACACCTGACTCTGACCTCCCACTTTGATTCCAAAGCACATATCCAAGCATGACTTCTGACTCCACTGTGAATCAAGCGTATATCTCAAAACTTGACTCCTTATTCGCTATGACTATGGAGTCATTTCTAACACCTAACTCTGACTTCCCACTTTGATTCCAAAGCACATATCCAAGCATGACTTCTGACTCCACGGTGAATCAAGCGTACATCTCAAAACTTGACTCCTTATTCGCTATGACTATGGAGTCATTTCTAACACTCAACTCTGACTTCCCACTTTGATTCCAAAACATGTATCCAAACATGGTTTCTGACTCCACGGTGAATCAAGCGTATATCTCAAAATTTGACTCCTTATTCGCTGTGACTATGGAGTCATTTCTAACACCTAACTCTGACTTCCCACTTTGATTCCAAAGCACGTATCCAAACATGACTTCTGACCCTGCTTTGAATCCGGAGCGATCAATAAAATTTGATTACTTCCTTTTTTCCATCGGCGCTCATCTTTAACATCTGACTCGCAGTTCCAACTTTGATTTCAAAAAAGCATTAAGAAATAACTACCACTCCGCGATAATTCTTACAACTTGAACGTTATTACTCCCTTTGGCTCTGCATAATTTCAGATCAAGTCTCGAAACATAGCTGTTGACTTCGGGTTCCAGAATAATTTTCAAAGCTTCATTATCTTCAAATATGACTCCAACTTCACGCTTTGATTCCAAAACAAGTATCAAAATATGACTATGCTGACTTCATTTCGGCTCGACACCTTACTCGCTATGACTCCCAAGCCATTTCCTACTCATATGACTCTGACTTCTCACTTTGATTCCAAAACAAATATTAAAACGTGATTTCTGACTCCACGACATTTTGTGCTAAAATGAGGCAACCTCGAAAAGTCATCTTTTTCCTTCCAATCAAAATAGAGTAATCGCACGTTTTCAGTAAATCATTCAAGTTAAGATGTTACGATGTTCTGATGAAATATACTTTATACATTTTTTTAAGTATAATTTTACATAGTGTACAAAATTATTAATCTTAATACAATTAACGCATATTTAACATCCAACAGGCCTTTTCAACACACATTTCTCAATACTAAACTTATTACATCTTATGACTCTGGAATCATTTATAACATCTAACTGTGATTTCAAAATTTGGCCCGCAATCAAGTCTCAAAATACGACTTTTGACTCTTCTTTGATTCCAACATATTTCTCAAAACTTGACTCTGCATGCCATAATTATAATTTTGGAGTCTTTTCTATCTGAATTTGACTTCATACTTTGACTCCAACATAAATATCAAAACCAAACTGCTAACTTCATTTTGATTGAAGATTATTTCTTAAAAATTGGCTTCTTACTTCACATGACTCTACGTTGACCTTTATAACTTCATGCTTTCATTCCAAAAGACGTAACAAAAAATAACTATTGATTTCAGCTTGACTCCGGGACATTTACTAATACTTGGCTCCAACCTGCACATGATTCTAGGGTTATCTCCATGACCTGACTTCCATGTTGTTATTNTGAAATCGCGGTTATGCCGCGCGCGGTCTTACCTATATACTCGACAACGTTCCTCGGCGGTATCGCGAGTTACATAATCATTCTCTTTCTTTACTTCTTATCTGTATTCCTGCCGTATTTATCGCACTACCACACCGAACGCCTTTGCACAGAACGTTCAACCTGACTGTTATGCAGCGTAGCGTGTTGCCTTCCATCTGCTATCGGACGCGATATGCGAAACTCTCTGCGACCACTTTAATCGCTTTATACGCGAGTACATAACGTTATCAAGTTTATGGCCAAAAGCTACGTAGCGTAGAGGTTTTTCCTTATAGCGCACTTCTTATCAAACTATTCCAAGTACATATTATTTTCTGGTTGTTTCGCGTTAATTAGATTACTAATAAATAAATAAATAAATAAAAATCACAACGGAAATTGCATCGCGTTGCAATCTCGCCTAGAAACGCGCTGTTTTGACGCATCACTTAATAGCATTCACACTCTACAAAAATAATATCGTAACATGGTTTCTAAATTCTAAGATATCGGAGGAGTGTCACTTTTAGAGTATTATTTTCATATCATTTTACAAATCGTTTCAAGTACCCATCTATCATGACAGGAAAAATGAAACGCTAAATCTAACTCTGACTTCCCACTTTGATTCCAAAATAAGTACATAATATGACTACCAACTTTGACACCCAATCGGTGATAATTGCTAAGACTCAAAACCTTATTCCCTTTAATTCTAGACTCATCTTAACTATCTAACTCCAACTTCAGAAGAAGTCCCAAAACATAACTACTGACTTCACTTAATTGGCTTCACAGCAATCTCAAAACTCAACTCTGTATTTCACAAAAGTTGGGAGTCATATCGAATACCTGATTCTTGACTTCACACTTTGATTCCAAAACAAGTATCAAAACATAACTTCTGACTCCACTGTGCATCAAGCGTATATCTCAAAACTTGACTCATTATTCGCTGTGACTATGGAGTCATTTCTAACACCTGATTCTCACTTCCCACTTTGATTCCGAAACATGTATCCAAACATGGTTTCTGACTCCACTGTGAATCAAGCGTATATCTCAAAATTTGACTCCTTATTCGCTATGACAATGGAGTCATTTCTAACACCTGACTCTGACTTCCCACTTTGATTCCAAAGCACGTATCTAAACATGACTTCTGACTCCACTGTGAATCAAGCGTATATTTCAAAACTTGACTCCTTATTCGCTATGACTATGGAGTCATTTCTAACACCTGACTCTGACTTCCCACTTTGATTCCAAAGCACATATCCAAGCATGACTTCTGACTCCACTGTGAATCAAGCGTATATTTCAAAACTTGACTCCTTATTCGCTATGCCTATGGAGTAATTTCTAACACCTGACTCTGACCTCCCACTTTGATTCCAAAGCACATATCCAAGCATGACTTCTGACTCCACTGTGAATCAAGCGTATATCTCAAAACTTGACTCCTTATTCGCTATGACTATGGAGTCATTTCTAACACCTAACTCTGACTTCCCACTTTGATTCCAAAGCACATATCCAAGCATGACTTCTGACTCCACGGTGAATCAAGCGTACATCTCAAAACTTGACTCCTTATTCGCTATGACTATGGAGTCATTTCTAACACTCAACTCTGACTTCCCACTTTGATTCCAAAACATGTATCCAAACATGGTTTCTGACTCCACGGTGAATCAAGCGTATATCTCAAAATTTGACTCCTTATTCGCTGTGACTATGGAGTCATTTCTAACACCTAACTCTGACTTCCCACTTTGATTCCAAAGCACGTATCCAAACATGACTTCTGACCCTGCTTTGAATCCGGAGCGATCAATAAAATTTGATTACTTCCTTTTTTCCATCGGCGCTCATCTTTAACATCTGACTCGCAGTTCCAACTTTGATTTCAAAAAAAGCATTAAGAAATAACTACCACTCCGCGATAATTCTTACAACTTGAACGTTATTACTCCCTTTGGCTCTGCATAATTTCAGATCAAGTCTCGAAACATAGCTGTTGACTTCGGGTTCCAGAATAATTTTCAAAGCTTCATTATCTTCAAATATGACTCCAACTTCACGCTTTGATTCCAAAACAAGTATCAAAATATGACTATGCTGACTTCATTTCGGCTCGACACCTTACTCGCTATGACTCCCAAGCCATTTCCTACTCATATGACTCTGACTTCTCACTTTGATTCCAAAACAAATATTAAAACGTGATTTCTGACTCCACGACATTTTGTGCTAAAATGAGGCAACCTCGAAAAGTCATCTTTTTCCTTCCAATCAAAATAGAGTAATCGCACGTTTTCAGTAAATCATTCAAGTTAAGATGTTACGATGTTCTGATGAAATATACTTTATACATTTTTTTAAGTATAATTTTACATAGTGTACAAAATTATTAATCTTAATACAATTAACGCATATTTAACATCCAACAGGCCTTTTCAAACACATTTCTCAATACTAAACTTATTACATCTTATGACTCTGGAATCATTTATAACATCTAACTGTGATTTCAAAATTTGGCCCGCAATCAAGTCTCAAAATACGACTTTTGACTCTTCTTTGATTCCAACATATTTCTCAAAACTTGACTCTGCATGCCATAATTATAATTTTGGAGTCTTTTCTATCTGAATTTGACTTCATACTTTGACTCCAACATAAATATCAAAACCAAACTGCTAACTTCATTTTGATTGAAGATTATTTCTTAAAAATTGGCTTCTTACTTCACATGACTCTACGTTGACCTTTATAACTTCATGCTTTCATTCCAAAAGACGTAACAAAAAATAACTATTGATTTCAGCTTGACTCCGGGACATTTACTAATACTTGGCTCCAACCTGCACATGATTCTAGGGTTATCTCCATGACCTGACTTCCATGTTGTTATTCCAAAAGAAGGACCAAAAAATGACTGCTGATTCCATTTTGACTTCACAGCTGTTCTAAAACTTGACTCCCTACTTCTACAACTGTCGAGTAATTTTCCACATTCGATCGTAATTCCGAACTCTAGTCCTCGAACAAGTCTCAAAAACGATATCTGACTCCACTTTGAGTTCAGAACATTTCTCAAAACATAACTCCACACGCCATGTGATTTTAGAGTGATCTTTATCGCATGATTCAGAATTTACAGAATTAAGGAGTCATCTGTAATGTTCTACCTTGTCTCCGTATTTTGACTCTGAAATAATCGGTAACATTTGACCCCAATTTTGCACGGTAACTGGAAGCAATGTTCAAGACACAACTCGTGACAGTAAAAAAAAAATTCTCGAGGAAACTATCGACATTTCAGTGAAAACCCGTGATTATGATATGATTCCAGAGCCATGTTCATCGCGTGACTTCCAAAACTTGTCTTCAACCTCAACTCGACTCCAAAGTTATTTGTAAAACCTGGCTACCCTTTTATTTCATTCTGAAGTCACTTTAAATCACTCAACCACTCATTTCGAATTGAAATACGACCGTAGTCCATTAGTACTACGCAAAGTAATGATACTCGAAATCAAATGAGAAAATCATAATAAACCACGTTACAGATTCGCTGTATGATCTGTAAATGGTTCGTAAGACAACATTAGGTGGAATGCGAAGTACGACGGACGATCTCGTAACCATCATTCGGCCATTAACTTTTAACATTCAACGTTGTGTAAAGAAAAACAAAACCGAACAAGATCAGTGGTTACGTGATCGGTTCCTGGTTAGCTACACTTGCGATACCATTTAACCAGACATTCGCTTTCGTCGACCACTCCAAACACCATACATGTACAAGTATCTACTGCAGCTAACACGCGTGCTCCGCTTTCGATTGCATCGACAATTATAAGGTATTCGCTGAGATTGACCGATTATATTTATTCCTGCAACACGAGTACATGTTACCAAAGCTATAGCTTCTTATTTGGCGCCATCGCAAATCCCAATCAACGCTAAGCAAACCAAATTAACGTTGTTTGGTAAACCGTGACCAGAAAAAATTAACGTTCCTGATATCGAAGACAAGCGTCATTTAACCTTTCCCGCATCAAGATTCGTTCGCGAACGACGACGCCGCCGAAAGAAGAGAGAACGGTAAACGAGCAAAAGTGAAAGCGTTCTGTTATATAATCGATCTCTTCGACAGAATTCAACTCAACTGAGAAAACGTTAAACGTGTACGGTGTACCTTTTCTGGCACACCAACGCCGCTCGCCTTCGTTTCAGCTAACTTAACAACCGTAATAACTGTTATTAGAGAAGGTACCTATAAATAAGACTATACCACGAAAGAAAGGTGAAGAGAGAGCAAACGGAGGGAATCAACGCACTATCGCAATTATGAAGGAAGTGAACTAGTACAACGAAGGCGAGCACATCGCGTCGCCTTTGCTATATTATCGTGATCGACGGTCGCATTATTCGCGTTTTCGCTCATTCAGAACAGCCTCGTTCGAATAAGCGAAGAAAGCGAAAATTCAAATCGATCATCGATTATATGCGCTGGTCAAACTCGTTAAATTGCACGCTTACGCTTTATATTGGCTTAATTTATGCTTCGAAAGAAGCTCAACGTATAATTCGCAATTTTAACGCACGCATGTTAATTTTTCTAAATTCGATTCTTTCAATTCAGCTATAATGAAGTCACACTAAAGCACCTACAAAAACACAGGAAAAGGTATCCGCCATATTGGTTCACGGAAAATAAGTAATTGGCCTATAAAGGCTGCGGAGGTGGCACTCAAATATGTATACGTGTAATTTTTTTAAATTCGTAAAAAAAGAATATGAAAGGAAATTAAGAAAAAAATGCATAAATGTAATCACAAAGGATATGTCTGCTAAGTGTGTTGCCTTCAAGTTAAATAATTTCATCCAATTGAATTTCATAGAATTTCAGTCATTTTTTGAACCAAGATGGCGGATTCCCCTATTCAAATTGTATTTTACTCAAATTTTGAAGCTCTGTGTAGGGGCTCCAAACTTCAAAATTATAGATCTTAATGCCATGCGATGGAGTAAAATAATGGACACCAATAAGATCAAATTTCAGTTTCCCACGTTGGGCCAAAGCAGAGGGGGTGGCAGGTTCTCCCCGGGATCGCCGCTAAAAATCTGCCTTTACCTCCACAACTTTTTTTTTTGCTTTTATGACTTTTCCTCCTGTCCTAGGCCCGCATTTTGGTCCCAAATGAATTTTGAAGGAAGTTGGAACAAAAAATGGATTTTGAGAAATTCTTGAGCCATGAAATTTTTGGAATTTCCCACATCTTCTGACAAAATCCAGCTGGAAAGATCAGAACTCGTACGTAAAAGTTGTAGGCGAATTGAGTCAAAATAGATTTATAATGGCAAATAGTGAAAGTCTGAGAAGCGCTTGAAGAGCTTCAAACGGCTCGAATTCGATATCTTTGTGTTCATATGATTACTGGAAGCAAGAACTATACTATATGTTGAAAACACTTTTAATAGATGTCTATTGAAAGGAGAAAGAGGGGTAATTGTGCACAAACTATGGCGCGGTTAACGAAAAAAACTAAAATTTCCGATTGCGGTCTCATAGGACAGAATAAGCTCAAGTTATCAACATATTCAAATTCTAGCTTCCTCAGTAGTGTTTGAGGGGAGTTCGAGTGAAATTGGTTTCTGATGGGAACCGAACATGAAATTTTTCGAATATTCCGTATTTCTTCACAAAATGTACAAAGGAAGGTAAAACCTTGTACGTGGGTTAGGACAGGAAGTGAATATGATTTCTTGAATTTGGGTTAAAATTGATTCAAAATGGTGGATAACCAAAATCAAGAGGGGAGCTCAGGGAGCCTTAAATAACTCAAATTTAATGAATATAGGCTCATATGACTACTGAGGACAAGAAGTATACCATAACATATCCTAAATTCAATTCACAGGTCATGTTCAAGGGGATAGTTTATGAATGTAAAGACTGTAAAGAGGTAACCAATATCGTCTGAAAGTCGAGTTAGCCTTCATAAGAACCTCAGCTGTGGTAATTTTTTTTATTAATAGAAAGGTCTCATTAGAGATCCATACGCATCTCCAAAACATAATTTTTCAGTTTCCAAGTATGTAAAAAAAAAATATGACAATTAATCATCGTGGCCAAATAGCTCGTTTAATTAGCGTCAACTGAAAAATCGCGCGCCATTTGATTCTTCCTCTTCGACAAAGTTACGCTGGAAGGCGGCGACTGCGACCGACCTCATTACACGCACATTCGAACGCTGAGTACGATGAACCCGAATCGTTGTGCCCTTTTACATAACTCGATCGACTTTGACGGCCGCTACGCCACATCGTATGTTTTCACAAATAAACGTCAAACGCGCGTGAAAAAAACACGCATCGCCGCGAACTCATTACGTAACACACGTATATACAACCAGAAGCACGAATAAAATCGCATTTAGAACTCTCCTTATACGAATGCTTTACGATTATAAATTTGGTCACCCACATGACGCTCGTTTCCGCTCAGCGAAAGCATTAACCTCTTCTCAAACTCGACCACAAAAAAAAGCAAAACCGGTACCAACGTAGGCCATCGAAAGTAAAAGCATAACACTCCAAGAGCAACAGCACGTAATCCGCGAGTCCGGAATGGAAATTTTTCAACGAATCTGCGCCGCTGCCGATGCCATCAGTTCCTCGTCGACCCTAAAGCCGCCGCGCCGGTAGCGGTAAACGCGAATAATACAAATTATTAGTTACGTGATAGCGCGCGAGGTGAAAGGCAACCAACAACATCACAATCGGGTCGTTGAACTTCGTTCAACCAACCTTCCTCTTCTAATACTACACTGGTACATTGTATAACAACGTCATTTCCAAGTTCGGGTTACGTAATGAAAAAAATTACATTCCATCATTTTATATTCAGAGCCGACCAACATCTGCGCGCTCCAGTGAAAATATCGTCATTATTGACAGCCGCTGTTCCCCATCTTTATTTTTAATGAGCGAAAAAACGTATCCTGAGAAAATTCAACAATGCCAACTCTACGAAGTAGACTAATTCGTTTCAGAGCTGCAGGCGAACAGGCTTTTAATAGATCAATTTCCACTAAATAAAAATAAATTAAAAGATATCAAAAAATGTTTTTCGAAAAACTTTCTCCATTTTCTAGGCATTTTTTTTAAAAATATTTATTAATTTTTTGGACACTTTTTTCGATGCCTTCGAAGACAGTAATGTTAATTCAGAGCCTTAAAAAATTTGAGCTTGGTTCAACTAGTTCCTATTTCTTTTCTTGTCAGCAACTCTTAAATAAGCAAGATCTGTTCACGTTTTTAGAGTAACCGGAGGGGGGAGCAGAGGAGAGAGAAGGAGAAAGCAAAAATATAGAATAATTAGTAAAAAATTATAAGAAACATACTACACGTTTTCGAATAAAATGCGTAATAACATGCAAATCTGTCAATACCTTTGACTATTACTGACATTTTATTGATATTACTTGAATTATAATTTTTTAGCTGAGTTTTGAACAAAACGATAGCTATTACTGCCTACCTGATTTGGAAAGGGAAGGTAGGGGGAGGGTGTGGTCTTCAAATCTTTGCGTTTCAGACCATTTGTAATCATCTGGCAAATGTCCAACTTTTTGGTATATATATTTTTTCCCCCACGCGTAGCGCCGGCGAGTATTCATAAAATTCGCTCAAAATTTGGTGAGGAACTCTTCTTAAAAATGCCCAGATGTGCTTTTTTTGTTTTTTCGAAAAATTTCAAAATGACGGATCACTCAAATTTTGAGGGGGGCTGGAGAAGAGGCAAATGGCTCAAATTTTTCGTTTTTGATCTCATATGAAAGAGTGAGCCACGGACACCAACATATTTAAATTTCAGCTTCCTAAGTGCATTTTGAGGAGAGTTAGCAAAAACCTGTTTTTGAGGAAATTGCGTTTTTTGTGTCACTCACCTTGCGCAGGCGGGTGTGGATAAAATTCGCTCAAAATTCGGTGAGGAACTCTTCTTGAAATACGCAAAAATAGTTTTTTTGTTTTTTCGATAAATTTCAAAATGGCGGATCACTCAAATTTTGAGGGGGCTGGAGAAGGGGCAAATAGCTCAAATTTTTCGTTTTTGATTTCATATGAAAGAGTGAGTCACGGATACTAACATATCCAAATTTCAGCTTCTAAGTGCATATTGAGAGGAGTTAGATCAAAAAACGGCTTTTTGAGGAAGTTTTGAGTCATGAAATTTCTTGAATCTTCCATATCTCCCCACCAAATCAAGTTAAAGAGGTCAAATTTTGTGTGTGAGGTTAGTTGGTGACCACAATATGACCTCTTGAATTTGGATCAAAATGGATCAAAATGGCGGATTATCAAAATTTTGAGTAGAGCTTGAGGAGCCTCAAGTTGGTAAAAATGTAATTAATATGAATTCATATGGTTATTGGGGATAAGTTGTATACTATATCCCGAATTCACTTCCATACATGATGTTGGAGGGGGAAGGCGGGGTTATCAACCTAAAATAGTGGTGGGGTACAGGAGGGGTCGAAAATTTTTTATTGCTGTGTCATATGATAAAATGAGCCCAAGTGACAAACGTATTTTGATTTTAGCTTCCTCAGTGATTTTGGAGGGGAGTTAGAGCAAAAAACGGCTTTTGGAGGGGAAATTGCTGCAGGAAATTTCATGAATCTTCCATATCTCATCACCAAATCGGCCTAGAATGGTCAAACTTTGTGTGTAGGATTAGTTTGTGACCAGAATATAACCACTTAAATTTGAATCAAAATGGATCCAAAATGGCGGATTATCAAGATTTGAAGATAATTTGAGGACTATCAAGTTATAATTTGAGAAATATGTGTTCACATGATTATTTCATGGCAAGAAATACTACATTTGTGCCAAATTCAACTTCTCAAGTGTTTTTGGAAAGGATAGGGTAGGGGTTTTCAGACTTAGTATTGGGTGTGGCCTTTAGTCATGAATGGTTAAGCAAGGTTATTAGTAAATCAAAACAAGCTCCAGTTAAAAACTCAGCTCCAGTAATGCGGCATGGCTGCTTACGTTTTTTTTATTATTTTATTAATAAATTTTAATAATATATATATTAATATATTTAATTTCTAATTAAAAATACTTCTTCTAATATAAAATAATTTTATATATAATTTTTTTTTTTTTTTTTGATAATCATATTAATTTTAAACTTGATTTTTATTTTATTAAATTCAATTATTAAAAAAAAAATTAAGTATAAATTTTCTTAATTTAAATTGCATGTGGATTTAATAGTTTAAATAATAAACACATACATACCCTTGTACCGCTCAAACTGCAAAGAAAAATTCTATCGATATCAAGTGAACACTCTCAGACCAAAATGCATCTGCGCATGCGCGGGTTAAGGATAACAACAGGAATAGCTGAAACCAGTTGAGCTTGTTATACTCGAAACTCGAAAATAATATTGATAACTTTGAACTCGCGCATGCGCAAACGCATTTTGGTCTGAGAGCGTTCACTTCATATTTACAGAAATTTGTGCTATTCTAAACAATGAGTTCCAGCGATCCAGGGGTATATAGTCAGAGGTTAATACACACTACGCAAACTTGAAACTAAAAACCTCGCGACAAAGTGCACTCTAGCTACATCAATTCGCTCCAAAAAATAATTTCTTCAGTTTGAACATCAATAAACGTTGTCTACACGCTAAATTCCATAAATCTCAAGCCTCACATTAAACTTTATAACAGTTGTAAGAGGAAGCGAGGTCGCAACAGTTGGTCAACGACCTCAAAAGTACAGAATGAAAATAACAGATACTAAGTCAATTTTTACATCTCCGTGAGCGCAAAGTTGACAAAAAATTTAAATACTTTAAATTCATTAATTTTTTGGTAATTTGAAAATTTAGTGTGGAAGTTGTTTAGCAAGTAGTGACTTTCATGATGGGTTGTTAATTTCTGCGAAGAAAAACAAATTGATTTTCGATTCACTTCACTGAACACGACTTGAAACGATTCATTCTTCAAATTCAATATATTGAAAATAAGGTTATAAAAATGAAATGAAAATACGCTAGTATCATATTCCGATGGGTACATTACATAATAATTGAAAGGTGAAGGGCGTTTCAATTACGTCGCGTCGCACCAATTCGGAAGAAAACTCTCTCGATTCGTTCGAAAACACGAGGTCAGCACGATACGACGTCAACGGGCCAGCTACGAGTTCCTCGACTGCGATAATTAAAAACATCGATTTATTGAAAATTTTTAATCGTCAATGATTACAGATATTCAAATAATTCGATTCGTTACAATAACGATACAAGAATAAAGCTGAAAATCCTCGAATATCAAAATAAAGCGTAATCTCTGCTCTCCATACAACACTCATTATGAAAGCATCGCAATTATGGCATGGTTATACCGTTATCGAAGGATAGTACTAAATAATGCACGAAGAAAAATACAAATAAGAATAAGAAACGGGGAGGGGGCGGGGGCTAAATTTATATATTACGTAGAAACTACTGTAACTGTAACATAATTTTTTTCGGATGAAACGCTGCGAAATAAAGGCGTTACAGTTGAATGCGTTCGAAATGATCGTCACGATTTCCTACTTTCACTGATACCGTTGATGCTTCATCATCAACAACAGAAACGTCCAACAACAAAACAATCCATAGAAAAACAATAATCTTTCAAGTACCAACGTCATTACTGTATAATTCGAGATTTACATTTAGGTAAATGTAAATGTTACGCGAACTTCAATGAAATACTCTTTTTCTAAACTGAAGAAAAATTATTACTACACCAATTCGCTGAAATATCCGTTCATACAACTTCCTTCCATTTATCGCATCTATTGCACATGAAATGGGAAAATATTCGAGCAAACACAAAGGCCAGAAGCTTTAATCGCACTCGCAGACTAAAATACCATAGATTATAAAGAAAAAAAATTCTAACGGAACATTCATACCAGAATTCACTCAGCCATATTAAATAGGCTAATAAAAAAAGAGCGCGTAAATAAACTCAATAGGCAGAGGTACCCGTATTGCTTAACTTTCGCTATTCTGCGGAAGCGACCGAACGATAATAAGAGAGATTATCTTTTTTCGCTCATAAAAAAGATGTACCTACTTAGGATGCCAGTCAAAAGAAAACTTATTCCATTTCTTTATTGGCCTTAAGAGAAAACTATTCCCTTTCCCTTTGACCTTTAAACGAATTTCTGGGAAAATTTCAGCCATATAAAATGATACCAACAGTTGAAACAAGCCACAAGTGATCCCAATTTCTAAAATATTCACTTTCATTAAGAAATTTCAGAAAATTTTTAATTCATGATTTATATGTTTCAGCCTTCAGGATATACGTTATTTCCTTCCACGGACTTGAAAAAAAATGGCGTGAAAAAAATGTAGTGCATAAGGAACATTGTATTTCTTGTACTTTAAAGAATATCCACAAACCAAAAATCATTCATCAAATTAAAAATTTCTTAATTAAAAAATATATATATACTTTTTTAATTATTTAAAATTCATGCCTATTGCAGAACACAAACTTAAAATTCTTTCAGAGAAAATTTTATAAATGACCTATATTAAAAAAGTTAAAAACAATGTCAACCTTTAATACGATGTAGATGGGTTATCTAGGCACTACGCAGATGTACTACAATTAGTCGCATTTTGTTATCTATCCTAATCAATCGAATTGTACACGCAGTTTTTATCGCACTACAGTCATTACACCTGAAGATGCCGACTAATGCGGCGAAACGTCATGTGAATAATCACTTCAATAATTTTTTTTTAAACTAGTTTTGTGTTTTTTTAAACTAGTTTTGTGTTTTTTTTTTTTAAGTTTTTCCCAATTAAATTTGCTAGTTCTTTGGTATCTAATTGTTTTTTCATTAATAAGATAATACATTGTGTAAAATTATCAAGAAGTTGATTTTTAATTAAAAAAGCACATAAAAAAGCTCTGGGGGGTTAGACACTCGAACCCCCCCCTCCCCTCACAAAACAGAAATCCCTCGCCCCAAGAAAAATGTAAGAAATCAATAACAACATTTTTTTCAGTCTTTAGAGTTATTTGGGAAGGGGGTATCCACTCTTAGTATGCAGTCGCAGGAAAAAAAATTGAACAGAGAGAAAAATTTGTCGCCTTCAATTTCATATTTCTCTATAATTCTTTCATTCTCCTTCTAATTGTAGTTTGATGGAGGCCCAGAGCCCTGGGCTTCAAGGGTCTCGCCTAAATCCACTACTACACCATCAACTCGAAATATTGAAGATGGATTCGAGGAAATTTAGGTTATTCGAAACCGCATTTTTGTGAGTTCACTTTACATGTGAAATTTATCATTTATTCGGCCGTTGAATTCAAAAAGTGCAGTTTTCCAACCACTTTATTTAGAGCACGGATGAATTTGGACTACTTGTGAAAATAGAACGTAGTGGTAAAAGCTAAAATGTTTGAAACTGTACTCGTTGTAATTTTCAAATTAGCACACGGTCAATATAAAATCGTGCACCACATACAAAATTATTTCATAAAAAACAAAAATTTTCCGTTCTAGGCAGCTGCCTACACCCCTATATTAGTGCAGGGAAATAAGCTCATTTTTTGACCTAACCTGGAAAAAAATGGTAGTGAGCTGAATTTCACATTATATATGCAGAATGGTGTCCTTAACAAGTTATAAAAAGTTCTCACCCCTAGGGGGTGAGCTAACCGCAGGAGGGGGCTAAAACCCCGCAAAAAACAGTTTTTCAACTATTTTTTGCTAATATCTTCGAAAAAAAGGGTTCTACGTCAAAATAAGTTATATCAAAAAATGTTCCCCATTAAATTTCCTACAGAATGAGTGAAACAGTTTTCTCAAATAGTCATTCGTAAACCCAAAATGGGGAGGTCAAAATATACCAATTTTTAGAATTCTCTTTCGAAAATCAATTCTTTATTTATATCTTTTATACGGTGCGTCCTACGCAAAAATTGTTAATATTAAAAAATATTCTCCGTTCAACTTTCTATAAGGTACATGAAAAACTTTTCGCAAGAAGTCATAAAGGGCCCAAAATGGAGGGCCCAAAAAACATTAGTTCTGGAAAAATTTATTCATATGTGTTCATATCTACTATCAAGTGACCTATGTAGGTGATAAAGATGAACAAATAATTTTTACTGGTGATTCCCCCTCCCCTTCCTCCTCCCTTCTTTAGAAATCCTTCTCCAAATTTATATTATAGAACAAAAAAAAATTACAGATATATTTTGAAATATTTGTGTCAATTCTGTACGTGATCACTTGATAATAGATATGAACATTGAACACATGTGAATAAATTTTTCCAAAATTAATGTATTTTGGGCCTTTCATGACTTTTTGCGAAAAGTTTTTCATGTACCTTATAGAAAGTTGAACGGAGAATATTTTTTAATATTAATAATTTTTGCGTAGGACGCACCGTATAAAAGATATGAACAAAGAATTGATTTTCGAAAGAGAATTCTAAAAATTGGTATATTTTGGCCTCCCCATCTTGGGCTTAGGAATGACTATTTGAGAAAACTGTTCCACTCATTCTGTTGGAAATTTAATGGGGAACATTTTTTGATATAACTTGTTTTGACATAGAACCCTTTTTTTCGAAGATATTATCAAAAAACAGTTGAAAAACTGTTTTTTGCCGGGTTTTAGCCCCCTTCTGGGGTTAGCTCACTCCCTAGGGTTGACAACTTTTTATACCTTGTTACGGACACCATTCCGCACATATAATGTGAAATTCAGCTCACTAACATTTTTTTCCAGGTTCAATTCTCATTTCCCTGTACTATATAATGAAACTAAATCAGCGTTGGTAGAAAAATGCAATTTTTTTTCGAGCAGCTGAATTTGGTAATTTCACTAGGATACCGATAAAAGAATCTAGACGAGCGGCCAAATATGACCTTAAAATTTGCATACCTACGTTATATGTAATATACTCGTAGTAAGTTGGCGCGATTCGTGTAATTATTACGAGTGCATTGCGTAACATTTGAAATCGCGTTTCCATCTCATTCGTGTCGCATCTTCCAACTCCCAAAGCCATTACAATTTCGCAGTTCATTCCGTCACAATAAATTATAGAATTCTCCTACTCTCGTTCATTTTGAATCGCGCTACGTTTGCACCGAAAATGATCGCAAATTTGTACACGCGATGGAGTCTTAATCGGTTCTCTGGTTACACACAACACTTCACATGACTGCAAGCCCTATCATCTACAATCTGCATGATCAGTCCGTTGGATAGTCGCTATATTTTAACGAGGAAATGGGAATCTTTGTCATCGTACGTCTAAGCTAGTACGCCTTATAACCAGCGAAACTCATTGACACCCAACGCGAATACACGACATCACCCACTCGTACCTATGATTGCGTAATTTACGCAAAGACGTTCCCTCTTATCACCGAGAGATCACAAATGAGCGATTAATACGCTTAAATTGCGTGTAAAATACGACAAGAATGAACGACGTAGTTTACGAAAAAAAAAATAATAAACTATTTCACCATTGCGGCATTCTACCTAACGCCTAGACTCGTTTACGAGGGTGGCACGCGCCAAGCTCAAGTCTTAGACCTTCACCGCGTCGAAAATTCGATTATATTCGTTTGGGACGCGATGAAAAGACGCCAAAAATTGAAACGAAATCCTTCGCGTTAAACCTCATCGCTTTCCGTTCCCTTGTCCTACCGAGTACCGAGTAGCTACGTCGAAACTAAAAACCAGGGCGCGTGGAAAAACACCGAATCGCACACCCAAAACGCCATTAATGATCGGAAATGTTGGCAACACTGGCGCGCAATGATCGCGGTGATGAGTCGATCGTGGACGACGGGGGAGATGGAATGACGTCGTGAATTGCTATACTACGTTCATGCACGTTGCCTCTATACATGTACACAGCTACACGGCTATTATTAAACAGTATTAACACTGCTGACCTAGTTTCTATGTTAAGATCATTGCCCTCGCGTTCACCTCTACACAGCAACGGCCGCGTAATGGCGTATGCGTTATCGGCGTTGCTCGCCCCTTGCAAACAAGCCGAACGCAAACCTCCTCACGTTGTTACTAAACAACGACGCGGTCGTATTGCAAATTGCAATTTTTCGTTTCAACAACTGAGTACTTTCATTATTTTGTTATCGCCGACGAGGTACGAATGTACAACATTTTATAGTTCTTCGAATCTAAGAAATTACCGGTAAAACTTGATTGTACGAAATTATGAATTTTTTCTACGTCATCAACCCTTGAAACGCAAATTCCGAAAATTCTTTTAAAAACACGTAGAGTTGTAATTTGATTTGCCAGTAATGTATTATTATTTCCAATTAAAAAACATTTTTTCTAATATAAAATAATTTTATATATAATTTTTTTTTTTAATAATTACATTAATTTTAAATTTAATTTTCATTATATTGAACTTTATTATTAAAAAAAAATTAAATACTAACTAACTTTGTTAATTCTGTTGAATGTGGTTTTAAATATTTCTTTAAATCATTACCACATCAACACGATATGGTGTTAATTCAAGAAATGATATACACAAGCAGTGTTGCCAACTACATAAAGAAATTGTATTAGTAATTTTTTTTCACCTTAAAAATTTACCAATCATTAAAAATTCATCAGGAAATTTATTTTTGATCCTTTTCAAAAAAAACAGTTAATATTAAAAAAAAATACGATTAATTTAAAACGAACTATTTGATCACCCCGCACCCCCATACCTACCGGGAAAAATATATATTGTTCTATTTCGTTCAAAAGATGAACATGATTCTCAGACGTTAACGTTGGGACGTTGCCTACACCGCTCCTTCAATATCACGTGGTGTATGTTACACCCCACATTGCGTTCTAAGGGTGAATAAAAATTTATACTTTCATTTTTTTTTTTTATTAGCTGAGTTTTCACAGAAAAATTAAGTAATTATAGCCTACTTCATTTGAGGAGAGGTAGAGGCACCAACATGAAAGAAGAGGAGGAGGAGAAGGAGGAGGTGGAGTTTCATAATTATCTTCACGTTACAGATCATTTATACTTGATTGGTCAATGTTCGTTACGATACATGTATCTAAATCTATCAATGCTGTATTTCTCTTATTAAGCATCCCAAAGAGCACAGTAGACATGAATGAAAATCACTCAAAATTTATTGAGATGTTCACACAACACTCTAAAAATGTTCTCCCTAGATTACTGATTTTATCCGAAATGACAGTTCAAAAATTCTTCGTAGAATTAAAATATAAAAGCTCACTCTAATTAAAATAAAAATAAATATTAATAAATATTTCATTCTACATTTATATTATTTTATTTATTTATTTATTAGAAAAAAATTGAATTAAATTCTGAATTTAATTATTCAAATAAAAAAAAAATTAATTAATTATTTCGCGAGAAAGTTAGTTGAAGAGCAGAATATGCCTTTGTGAGCTTGTGTCAGAATGGATTAAAAAAGGCTTGAGAAACCTCAAAATAGCTGAAAATTAATAAACAGGAACTTAACATCATTACTGACAGTAAGAAGTGTACCATATCTCAAATTTATCTTAATAACTGATATTGAAGCAAAAAAAGATGCATCGTTGCCCTCAAAATATGATTAGAGTTGAAAGAAAGAAAATTTTCGATTTCATTAGACAGCACAAGTTGAAGTAACCAACATATTCAAATTCCTGTTCCTTAAGTAGATTCGGGCGAAAAAGTACTTTTGGAAGGGGAATTGAATCATGAAATTTGCTGAATCTCTCGTATACTCTTATAACTCATTTGAAATGATCAAACTTCGTACGTGAAGTTACTTGGAAAGTAAAATATGAGCTCATGAATTTGGATCAAAATGCATTCAAAATGGCAATTTATTCACATCTGAGGATTGCTGGAAGAGCCTCAAATAACTTAAATTTGATAAATATGGACTCATTGACTTTTATGAGGAAGAGAAGTATATTACCTATATCCCAAATCCACTCATATAGATGATGCTCAAAGGAATAAATGTGGGTTTTCAGAATGGGCAGCGGGTACAACATATGAATACAAAAACGTTAAAAAAATCACCTACTAGTCTGCACCAGCTCTCATTAAAAAGTAATATTATAAGCTCTAATAATGCAACGTAGCTGCTCATGTTTTTGGGTGTTTTATTTTATTATTTTTTTTTTTTTTTCATAAAAATTTAACGATTTTCAAATTCAAAATTTTCTACAAAGAAAAAAGACTGCAAAAGTATGATATTTATATTTTTAAAATTTTTATTATTATTTTTGATTCTCATGTTTTTTTTTTCTTTTATTTATACAAAAATAAAAATAAGGTCATCATTCAAAAATCTCCCCAAGAAATTACACGCAATTTAAATAAAATTATAATGCGCTTCAACGTTATGAAAAAAAAAAATTGAAAAATTAAATTAACGCTTCTCAATTTATTTTACACCCCAACTGCACACGTGCTCAAATAATCTCCGAGCACAATGAAATAACGTGTCATTTACCACGTATACGTCAATCGTCAACCAACGTAACACTATTCCCCTAATCGTTCAAGAAGGGAGTACAGGTCCGCAGGGGAAAGACGTACGATACGTTTGTTTCCAAAAAAGGGGGAAATGAAACGGGTTACCCTACATAATATAGTGTAACGAACTAGCGTCTTTCTCTAATCGCTGATTGGTCGATTACGCGACATGGTGTTGTTTAATTTTTTTTTCTTCTAGAAAATCACTCCATTTTGAAATACGAGCTGCGTTTCATTTTTGTGCGTAACATTATCGATTATCTGGTTTTCTAAAATTTCAGGACTGATGGTCACTTGTCCCACGTGCTTAGATGCTCGACTTTCTTTCAAAAAAATTTACGCCCAAATAGTCAACGGGATAAGGGACGTTAAGGCTTAGAACAGCTCTTATTAGGAAATGAAATATAACAGTAGCTTCTTCTCAACAAACACGTGGTCTTTACTCATACGATTTGGTTATGGTAACGCGGGCAATATTCTAAATCAAGCGGTATGAATATTTGCCTACATTTCCTATCACAGGTGTTCGAGTTTCACGCGCGACACATCGTTTCACAAGCCGGCGCACTCAATGGTTCGGTGAGCTAAGCGAGCTTTCATCTTGTTTAAGGAAGTATTTGCGACAACTGAACGAAAAATCAGCTTTATAAAGATTACTGTACGATCAAACGCTACAACATACATCAATATCGATAACCTCCTAACACCAATCACTCAGTTTGAAATTAAAGTCTTTTGTACTTAAATAGATGATAATAATTTATTATAATTTTTATATTCAATTAAACGTGGGTTGTTGAATAAAAAATATTACATTTTTACCTACCTCCCTATCGACCCCCCACAAAACTATAATACGTAATAACAACTCTGAGATTCCTTTCCAAAATCGTATCATGCTTCAGCACTTTTCTTAGAAAGCGATTCAGACGACATCGTATCGACGTGACATAGGCGTCTATTTACTATTTACACACCTTCCATTCTGTGCCTTCTGCGTATCAAAATAAAACGATTGTTATAAGTCAGTTCAACAAGCTTGGTTTTACACTACCAGATGCTTGGTTGGCATCTTTTTTCCTGTTCGTGTGGCGACACTGTGGCTCAACTCATTTAATTTCTTGTCGGCCTTTGCGCGCATTTTAGGAAATTACCGCTTGATTCGAAGAAGACGAAAATTAACGTCTATTTTGTATAGCAAAGCTCAATCCTAAACTCATTCGCATATGGAAGAAAGACGATTAATAAAAAAAAAAAAAAATTTCTTTAAAAGGGAGGAAATTTGAAAATCATATTTTTGCATTGAAATAGCTATCTTGGTAGATCATGTGGCTAGTAATTTAATAGAATGAATAAATCTGAGTACTAAAAAGTTTCAAAATCGATTTATAAGTCAAATTTCGACTCTTTAAAATTAGGAAAAATTTATCTAGATACTTATACCGGGTGACTACTTGATTTGAGCACTCCAAGCGCAAAAATCTTTCTCTGATAGAAATGAATTATATATTTGAATGATGTTAGCAAGAATAAATGGCATAAATAATATTTATTTAACCCCTAAAAGCGTTTATCAATGAAATGCAAAGTTTTAATTTATACTTTCGTTGTCAAAAATGCATATTATGTTTCGAATTTATTCACCTTTTAGCTAATTTTTTCGCTTGGATGCTCGAATCAAGTAGTCACCCCGTATGATACTTCCACCCACATAACAAATTTGAAGTGCATGGGTTGAAATAAACTAGAGATAAAATTTTAATCGTTTAAGTCACGTTATTCTAGGTACCAACTCCGAGGGGTGACATGAAAAATCAATTATTAGTTAAAAAATCATCTTTTACAAATATCGTAAAAATTAGAATTCTAGGTTGATAAAGGACATTTTCGTGTACACGTGAAATGGTTGCAACGAACTGTTGATGATATTTTTTTTAGCTAAAAATTCAAAATGCGATAACCCAATTTATCAAACCTCCAACTTATGAATTTCCATCGAGTATAAGAGACTCCATTAGTTGACCAAGATATTAATTTTTATGAAAACGCTAAAAAGTTCGCGCATACATGGATTATAATGTGTTACATCCGTGTAGTTAAATATCGATTTCGAAGGTCCGCAACCTTTGCTAGGCTCTTACGAGATATTAGTCACCTTGGTACAACGTCTGAATGTCCTATCACAAAGAGTTTATGAATTAAAGGATAACACAAGGGTCAACAAACCTTCACTGTATCATATCCTATAGAATAACGTGCACTTCGTTAGTCGTTACCGCTCTTCAAAAGCTTTACGAGTACACATCAACATACCTGCAAAAAAAAAAAAATATATAAACTCGGTACTCGCTATTCAAGTAAAATTAAATAACTAGAACTTCGAGTTTAAAGCGACATTCGGCGTCGGAAAACCATTTCTATTTATGTGAATATATTTTGTGCAAGGCTGAACTATCGATCTATCGAAATACCACGTTGATGCATCGTGAACTTGGGTACGCCTATCGATTTTTTTTCAGTGAATTGCTGGAGTGCCAATAGTTGTAAAATTCACGCAAAAACATCCAAAAACATTTCAATTTAAAAACAAAAAAAATCGAAGTTTTGAATTCTTAACAATCACAATTACCTTCGTATGTCGAGATAATATGTTGTTGTTATGATGTCTAAAGACCGAAAGAAATTTTTATCATAAGCACAATTTCTTAGTTATCGGTGATTCAACCTTTTTTTCATAATTCTAAGAAAAGTACCTGTTTTTAAGCTTACTTTTGCGTTACATCGAGATTAGTGAAGTAACCGGTAAATTACGAATAAAATGAGTAATATTTAAAATTTGAAATGTGATTTTTTAATTCTCAAGGGTTTCTTAAAATACCACTTTTTGGCTTTAAAAGCTCGTAACATGAATGATGAAGCAGTTAAATTCGATTTTCAAATCACATTTTATTAATTGTTATAATGATATTACTAGCCAACAAAATTATAAAAAAAACTGCAGGTGGGACTCAGTATACGTGGAATGGGGAGGGCTTCTTATGAACGGGAGGTGATGCATGTAGTGAAGGGGAAGGAGTGAGATTTAATTTAAATTTGTTATGTGGATGGAAGTATCATATTATAAGTATCTAGATAAATTTTTCCTGATTTTAAAAACTCGAAATTTGACTTTTAAATCGATTTTGAAACTTTTCATTACTCAGATTTATTGATTCTGTTAAATCACTAGCCACGTGATCTATCAAGATAGCTATTTCAAGGCAAAAACATGATTTTCGAATTTTCTATGTTTTAAGGAAGAATTTGTACTACACGACAAATTTCAGGTCATGTCTTGTTTCTGAAAAATTTTCCTTGTGATGTGATAGAAGGGTAACAGAAAACTAGAATTCCATAGGTAAGCCACCCAAGTATTGTTTCTTTGGTGAAGGGGAGGGGGGGAGAAAAACAAAGTATCGGTCGAATTGTACTTTTTCAACAAAAAAAAAAAAAAAAAAAAACTTCTATTGCTAGAATCGAAATGAAGCTCCGAATTTTTCCGACAAATAATGATGTTGAATTTATGAGCCTACAAGCCCTATGTTTATCCATTTTTTTTCTAAATAAAAAAAAAATAAAAAATGTCGATTAAAACGTATTTATACTTTTCAAAACAAAATGGTAACCATAATATGTCAATGAACTGAGTATAAAATATGTATCGAAAACAACAAGCCCTAATCAATTTTGATGATTTGAGGAAGAGCTAGAAATTTTCAACATTTGCAAATTACACATTTTTTACGATTTTTCGAAAAAAATACCGAAAAAATTCGAATAAAATTTTTTTTACCGGAACGAAGACTTTAATATTAAATAGAGTTTAAAAGAATACACCGGAAACAAAAGTCTCCTCCTAATTTAGTTAACCTAGAAGGGAGCAACAAATTTTTAAAGTTTCCCCCGGAAACGATATATCCCATGGGGTTTGACCTTGGAACCTTGCTTTTTAGCATTCTTTTCAGAATTAAACATACATGAAATTTTTTGAGTACAGTGTTACATGTATGTAAACTGTCCACTTATAATTGACCAAACCAGTTATGATGGGGGCACTCTAATATTTATAAAATTATAAAATAAAAAAAATGAATAAAAATAGTAAAAAAATGTTAAATCTCTGAAAATAAAAAAATTTCTAGTAATTTTTTTTTTTCATTTTAAAACAACAAAATATCATTTCTAAGCATAAAAATAATTTTTGCCCACAATTGCAAATTTTGAAATTTTTAGTAAAATAATGAAATATCGAAAGTTTGACCTATTTTGAAGGATATTCCAAATAAGCTTGAAGTCTGAAAATGTTTGTCTTTTTTATCGATATAATTTCATTTCAGAAGTACTATAATGTTAAAAAAAAAAAAATTGAAAATGAAAATGAGTTTATTCTATTGCATACGTGAAAACCGCCATGCTGACAAATCGCAATATAAATGGCTTGAAAATCGTTAATTTCAAGCTCAGCATGTTCACGATGCAAAAAATTATTCGTTCCAACATCCATCTAGGTTTCTCGAAGTGTTGGGCGAATTTGAAATATTAGAAACCAAGAAAACGAGAAAAAATTATCCTTCATCCCTTATGCGGCCGGTATTGCGCGTACGCACGCCCCCACGAACGTACCGCGCCGACGCTCATTCTATATTTAAAAAAGCGGAAAAAACGAACCAACGGAAAATTTCCATGTAGAAATTTGCGCGAATGCCAACGAACTTACGTGACCGTATTTTCGCCCTTCCTGCTCCGCATTCTGCACACATCAACGCCATACTGTACACCAAAAGCCTAGAAAAGTTTTAGGAAGCAAAGTCATCGACCCATCGCTTACGCCTTCCGAGTTGGGGGCGAAGCTTTGCGACTACGTCACTCGGTTCACAAACCGCCGTTCGGGCCGCGAAATTTTCCATCCCGTAGTTCACCGGTCGCCTCCGTCGCCCGTTTCCCTCTGCTCGAATCGATTTACTCGTTAAAAAGTTCACTACCCCGACCTAGTATGCACTGCCGTTTCAACGTCGCCGCTGATGCCGCCTTTTTAAATAAGGCCAGTTTCGTAACCTATGAGAATATTGCAGCGCATCCGCCACCCAACACCCCGGCTCCTTCAATATCTATCGAGTAATTCGCTCGCAACTACCAGCACACACTGCACACTGCACGGTGCACGGTGCCATCGAACATCGACCCATTCACCCATCGGCCATCACCGGTGCAGGGGTCGGAACCGGAGCCGAGGCCCCATTGTGCCGCCACTCGCATCGTGCAACTGCAATTCGCGTACGACGAATTTTATTTCGCGACCTCGCGAACAAATCCATCGTTTATAACGCGAGAGTACTACGTGTACGTATATAAAGTTATAATGATATCGTCGATCGTGATTTCAACATTCGTTCGAGCTAAATAATGACGGCATGACCCAGTTTCGATTCGACCAACCAACAAAGATGAATGACACGAACGTGCCAACTATTCACTAAATTTTACCTTCGTACTCGTACTAATTTCAACTATTAGGTACTACAAGTAGACGGCTACGGCTACCACTAGTAATAGATAGGTTTAGGTATGGTATCTGCTTGATCGTTTGAATCAACTACGTCATAGGACCGCCATAACTGCAGACAAATTAATGACAAACTGAAAGAAAAACCTAATCTAAGCAGTCATATCACTTACTAGAAGTATGATTTTTTAGCTGCATGCGCGCATTCACTTTGACATCATGCAAAGCTAGCTTTGACGACTGAACTGAAGCATTCCGAACTTTTCAGGCGCTTCTGACGAGAAATTCTTCACGATTCAAGCAACTTCCTTAGTTCGATCGCTTTAAAAATTCAGTTTTAGTTTCAGCTCCACTCTCGCTCCGTTTAACGGACTGAAATTTCATGTATCAGTTTCGTTACTTCATTCTATCGTTTGAAATTATAACGTAATTATTTCCCAATTTTCCTCAACTCCAGTATATTTTAGGAAGCAAAAACCATTTGTGTCTCCTGCGAAACCTTATGAGAAGCTAAAACTCGAATACGTTATAGTCTATCGATTCAGCAGCCGTTTCAGGCTGCTAACGCTTCATTTAAATTTGAAAACATTCGGCATTTTTAATCCATTTGCTATTATCTCCCAGGATCTCCCTCAAATATCCTTCCAATAACTTTTAACTCTCATACGACTAAAAATAAAAAAAAAAGAATAGCGATTTCAACCAAAGTGTACATAAAATTTGAGCTTACCGAGTCCATTTTTGATATGTAAAATTTAATGACTTAAAATTTTTTCAAAAAATACTTTTACCATTTCAAACTTTTCTCTAGTAGGTAATACCTAAGCGGTACAAATTCCAATAAATTCATGTCCTCAATCCACTTCATCATATGAGACCTCCGCCACGAGCCTTGAAAATATAAAAAAAGAGTAAAGGAAAGGGACGAATCATTCGTCCAATAATCTGTCAAATGAGGGTCAGAATAAGTCGGAATTGGTCCTGAGACCAAAAAAACTTTCAGTTCGCATTTTACAAAATATTTATTTCAAATGCAATAAAAATGAGAAACAAAAAATTTAATCAGAATTATAAAAACTTTTAAAATCTAAAATTAGGATTCCTACACCCTCTCAACAATTTAGGCCAAGGGAAATGTGCCCCTCTGACCCTCGCTCTCCCCGGACCAGGTCAAATCTAATGAAACGAATTGTCATTTGTATTGCAAAAAAAAAATTCTAAGCCTCGAACACCAAGTTGAGCAGAATTTAGTTTAATAAAAAATTTTAACCTGCGAACTTCATAGTATAGGGAAATAAGGATTGAACCTGGAAAAAAATGGTAGTGAGCTGAATTTCACATTATATGTGCAGAATGGTGTCCTTAACAAGGTATAAAAAGTTGTCACCCGTAGGGGGTGAGCTAACCCCTGAAGGGGGCTAAAACCTCGCAAAAAACAGTTTTTCAACTATTTTTTGCTAATATCTCCGAAAATAAGGGATCTACGTCAAAATAAGCTATATCAAAAAATGTTTCCCATTAAATTTCCTACAGAATGAGTGAGATAGTTTTCTCAAAACGTCATTAGTAAGCCCAAAAGGGGGAATGTGGTGGTGTCAGAGTGTATGCTTTACCGTTTTCGCATTGTACATGAAAAAATTTTTACAAAAAAGCCATAAAGGGTCCCAAAATACACTTTTTTTGCCAAATATTGTTCATTGGACATATTACGAACTGAATTCTTGCATTACACATGTCGTTTCCTTACTCTGGGAACGAGACAAGTTTCCACCACCACTTGCACATTTTGTAAATATGAGCCAGGTAAACAATATGAATTGCAGCTGCATTGAAATAGGCCTAAATTAATTCAACGTAGTGAATACAACGTATTGGTTAAATTTTAGTTTTTAATATTATTTTGGATTTTCTTGCATACTGAGATTCGGTAAGTAGGTAGTTAATTATCATATTTTCAAGTATATCCAAAGACTTATCCTGTATGAGTACCTAGTAGCATTTGCAACAATTCGTTATCTGATGGAGCAGCTGTTGCAACTGTGCAAGAACGAGGTATTGTTGCTATTAGAAAGGCTATTCTGCTTGCACATGCAGGGAAACAGGTTAAAAGCTGATAACTTTCAAGTTAGCATTACAAAAGCATTTTGCACGACCTAATTTTCTATTATTTCAAGACTGAAATGTTCGAAGCTGTGTGGTCATTGTTGTGGAGCTGATTGCCCGAAAAGTATGGAGGTGGAAATGAGTGATGAAGAGGGAATAGATGATCCCGAACCGAGTTAAAACAAATATTTCAAAGTATATCTGTATTTTTTTTTGTTCTATAATGTAAATCTGGAGAAGGATTTCTACAGGAGGGAGGAGGAAGGGGAGGGGGAATCATCAGGAAAAATTACTTGTTCATCTTCATCACTTACCTAGGTCACTTGATGATAGATATGAACACATGTGAATAAATTTTTCCAAAATTAATGTATTTTGGGTCCCCCATTTTGGGCCCTTTTATCACTTTTTGAGAAAAATTTTTCATGCACCTTATAGGAAATTGAACGGGGAATATTTTTCAATATTAACAATTTTTGCGTAGGACGCGCCGTATAGAAGATAAAAACAAAGAACTGATTTTCGAAAGGGAATTCTAAAAATTGGTATATTTTGACCTCCCCATTTTGGGCTTACTAATGACGTTTTGAGAAAACTATCTCACTCATTCTATAGGAAATTTAATGGGGAACATTTTTTTATATAACTTATTTTGATGTAGAACCCTTATTTTCGGAGATATTAGCAAAAAATAGTTGAAAAACTGTTTTTTGCGGGGCCCCTCCAGGGGTTAGCTCACCCCCTACGGGTGACAACTTTTTATACCTTGTTAAGGACACCATTCAGCACATATAATGTGAAATTCAGCTCACTACCATTTTTTTCCAGGTTTGGTCAAAAAATGAGTTTATCACCCTGTACTATTATGGATACGTCGGGCAAATGGGAGTAAACTTAAAAGAAAAAATAAATAAATAAAAATGTGATTTTTGGCCAATTTAAAATTTTTTGTAATCAAAAATTTTATTTTGTTATAAGTACGTATAAATACAGAAAAAATGTTCAGTCCCTTTAATTTTTTTTAAATAGAATGTTGAAACGGTATTTCGGTTTTATTGAAAAAAAAAGCAATTTTAGATATTTTTGCAAAAAAAAATAATATGCGGGTAATTTTTGGGTCAGATGAGTGGTTTGAGCTTAATTTAAGCTTTTTAGGATTCCAGAGACAAAATATTTTCAATTTTTACCTGACAGAGGTTTTCAAGTATGTAGTTGAAATGTAAGCCCACAACTTACGTACGATCTACATATAAATCATTTATTATTAATTTTTGAAAATATCCAAAATTAATACTTTTTAGACCATTTGAAAAAAACAAAGTCTACAATCTTTTTCAATATTAATACTACAAAATAACCTACTTAGACGCAAAAATTTCAAATTGTATATAAAACAAATTTTTTTAAAATTTACCCCTATTTTGACGAATAAGAGGAAATTTTTTATAAGTTTTTTAGGAAATATGTGGCCACTAGCATGGTAGTGTGCGAAGCTAGGTGGAGTACAATATCCTTTTCGTTTTTTTTTCTGTTTTTCTTCGTTAAAAAATCCAAAACATTTTTTTGCACGAACTTTCACAATATCTACCTACTCTACCCCCTCCCTTTTCTACAAGAGAGGAGAAATATAAAAAGGTTTTCTCACTCATTTAATCATTTTTCAACGAAAAATTCGATTTCAAGTTTTGTTTGACGAATATACAGTTCAGTAAATATGCCATTTCAATTGAATAAATTCAAGTTATTTTTATGAGGGAACTTCATCCATCTAGTGGTATCGGTCAATATTAAGTAAAAGGGCTGAAATATTTACGATAACATTTTTACTACACATAGAAACTCGTTCGGGGTGAGCATCCCATCCCAAACATTGAAATTCGTAAACCCCAACCACTCTCCTACTGTGGATTCCGCAGTCATACGTCCAATATTTCATTTTGACCCAACAACTCGATATCGAGGGTAGGTGTAGGAGTAAGTACAGCATATTTCTCAAAACAAGACTCTCGAAATTCTTCTTTAACCATTGTCTTAATTCCGAAGTCAATGCCAAACTGTTAATCCAAGATTCGCAAAAATAAAGTTCGAGTCATTTCAACGATCAAGAATTTTGAAGCGTTTACATTTAGTACATTCGATCTACCATCGCTCAAAAGGGTGAATTTAATAGACTTCAGCACTCATCTGTGAATTCATGACGATGTCGAAAAGAAAATATAGTATACAAATACGTATCTTCGATATTTACTTGAATTACAAAAACTGCCAATCATCTACACGAGGACAAGTGATATGAGTTTTTTCACATAATAAATTTCATCATTCGTGAAACAGTTCTGGAATGTAATCCAATTTAGCTGTAGATAATCCGCGAGATTTTCTCTTAAGCAACGAAATAAAATGAAGTCAACTTAGCGCGCTGATCACATATGGTCGTGTACCATAAGTAAAGTAGGTATACTTAAGCATTCGAGCTACTATATGAAAGAAAACCGCGATATAGCAGTTCAGACAATACTCAATTTAAACAACTGCGGCTGCGAGTTTGCTTTCTTTCCATTTCAGCCATTAATAGCGTTTCAGATAAATACCACGAGTATATATATAGAAAAAGAAATGATAAAATTTCCTTTATCGCGATATTAGAATCGAATACGATATGGCTACAGTTATATACATAAACGTGTATGTACGTAATACGTATACACGTAAAGTTTGCCTTCGACTTGAACTTGGAAGCTTCGAACAGTAATTATCAAAAAAGAATAGTGAAATATCAGCAAAAATCGAAATTCTTGAAAACCAGCAAAATTATAACAAAAACATTTGACTTCATTTCTTTTTTCAAAGCAAATTCGTAAAAAATTAAATTTGAAAGGAAATGAAGAGAAATTATCGCGATATAATCGGAAAGAGTATATTTTTCGAATATCTATACAAAAAAAAATCTGCTCTCAAATTATTCGATTTTATCATTGTCAGATTTTTGAAAATTTTGCTGATTTTTCTGGATCAATATGCGACGTGTTCCTCTGCATTTTTCAGCTGAGTTTTTAATAAAAACGATAGCTATTACAGCCTACCTGATTTGGGAAGGGAAGGTCGGAGGAGGGTGGGATCTTCAAATCTTTGCGTTTCAAACCATTTGTAATCATCTGGCAAATGTCCAACTTTTTGGTATATATATATATTTTTTCCCCCACGCGTAGCGCCGGCGAGTATTCATAAAATTCGCTCAAAATTTGGTGAGGAACTCTTCTTGAAAATGCGCAGAAGTGTTTTTTTGTTTTTTCGAAAATTTCAAAATGGCGGATCACTCAAATTTTGAGGGGGCTGGAGAAGGGCAAATAGCTCAAATTTTTCGTTTTTGATCTCATATGAAAGAGTGAGTCACGGACACCAACATATTTAAATTTCAGCTTCCTAAGTGCATTTTGAGGAGAGTTAGCAAAAACCTGTTTTTGAGGAAATTGCGTTTTTTGTGTCACTCACTTGGCGCAGGCGGGTGTGGATAAAATTCGCTCAAAATTCGGTGAGGAACTCTTCTTGCAAATACGCAAAAATAGTTTTTTTGTTTTTTCGATAAATTTCAAAATGGCGGATCACTCAAATTTTGAGGGGGCTGGAGAAGGGGCAAATAGCTCAAATTTTTCGTTTTTGATTTCATATGAAAGAGTGAGTCACGGATACTAACATATCTAAATTTCAGCTTCCTAAGTGCATATCGAGAGGAGTTAGATTCAAAAACGGTTTTTTGAGGAAGTTTTGAGTCATGAAATTTCTTGAATCTTCCATATCTCCCCACAAAATCAAGTTAAAGAGGTCAAATTTTGTGTGTGAGGTTAGTTGGTGACCACAATATGACCTCTTGAATTTGGATCAAAATGAATCCAAAATGGCGGATTATCAAAATTTTGAGTAGCGCTTGAGGAGCCTCAAGTTGGTAAAAATGTAATTAATATGAATTCATATGGTTATTGGGGATAAGTTGTATACTATATCCCGAATTCACTTCGTTGGAGGGGGGAAGGCGGGGTTATCAACCTAAAATAAAGGTGGAGGTACAGGAGGTGTCGAAAATTTTTTATTGCTGTGTCATATGATAAAATGAGCCCAAGTGACAAACGTATTTTGATTTTAGCTTCCTCAGTGATTTTGGAGGGGAAATTGTGGCAGGAAATTTCATGAATCTTCATCACCAAATCTGCCTAGAATGGTCAAAGTTTGTGTGTAGGATTAGTTTGTAACCAGAATATAACCTCTTACATTTGAGTCAAAATGGATCCAAAATGGCGGATTATCAAGATTTGAAGATAATTTGAGCACCCTCAAATATTTATAATTTGAGAAATATGTGTTCACATGATTATTTCATGGCAAGAAATACTACATTTGTGCCAAATTCAACTTTTTAAGTGTTTTTGATGGTTTTCAGACTTGGTATTGGGTGTGGCCTGTGGTCATGAACGGTTAAGCAAGGTTATTAGTAAATCAAAACAAGCTCCAATTAAAAACTCAGCTCCAGTAATGCGGCATGGCTGCTTACGTTTTTTTTATCAAATGGCTGGTCCCAACGCACTTGAAAAGCTTAAATTTAAACATGTCGGTGATTTGTGCTTTTTTTGTCATATCAAACATGAAACAAAAATCTAACTTTTTTCGTATTTTCAGTTACTCCCTCCTCTTTCTCACCATTTGAAGTACCAAAACCTCTTTTCTCTTTTTTGCATCATTTATGAACATGGATTGAAAATATTTCCTCAAAGTTTGACCATTCGCCATTTTGGATACATTTTAATCCAAATTATTCTTTCAACTAATCCCATGTACGTATAAAGTTTCAGGTCTCTAAACTAATTTGGTGAAGAGATATGGAGGATTCAAGAAATTTCATGACTCAAAATTTTCTATAAAAGCAGTTTTTTACTCCCACTCCACTCTCGTACAAATTGACTAACGAATCGGAAATTTGGAAACGTCGGTGTCTATAATTTACTCACTCAAATTTTTGAGGTTTTGGAGGTTTCTCAACTTAGACAAAAGTCTTTCGCTAAATTTTTGTAGGATTTTCATCCATACACTTCTACGTAACGAGCGAAGAAAAGTATAATTATGCATAGCAAAAATGTGGACATTTGGCGTTAATCCCTCCACCATAAAACAGGTAGTCTGTAATAGCTATGATTTTTACTCGAGACCCTGCTAAAAAGAAATATTGTAATTGGAAGTTACCAAACAGTTTCGCTTATCTGGATAGATAAAAGAACCCCATGAAACCTTTGTGATGCCTTCCTTCTACTCACAACTCTCACAATCGTCATGGGTCATGTTACCCCTTCCATGATGAGATTAACGTGTCCTTGCTATTGGCTCGTTTTTAACGGCCAATGATATTTATCTCCCCCGCTTCCACCTTCGATTATAGCAGGACAGAATGACCCTATTTGTTTAAAATATGTACTCGCTCGCCTTTAATCCTTTTTCCCATTTTACGTATCAATTAATTCAATTATGTAGAAGTATGTAAGTGTTCTTATACGACCATAAGGGTACGAGTTTTTCACAAATGTAATTTCGACGCCGAAAACTAAAGTATGGGCGCGGCGCGGCGGCGCAGATTACAAACTTGAAATGAAATCAAAAACCCGCGCCTAGCCGTTCGTTGTAAGCTCCGTCAACCTGCTGCATTGATCGATAAGTACGTGTATTTCCGTAAACTTCACCGTTTGGCGTTTGGGTTCGGGTTGCTCATTCGGGCCGATACGAGTTTCCCCTGATGCATATGTAGTCGTGAAAGACTATATATTATACATATATAATTATTACTTCGATAATTCGTCTCGTTCCTTGTTCCTTATATAACTACGGTTCAATGCACAGGCTTAATAACATCGATGAAAATTATTTCGAGCTTCATCGTACAAAAATTTAATTAACGGAATGTTATTCTGTCCTAATAGACTTCTACAACGAACTCGATTGTGCAGTGTAGACGAGTTTTTGTGGCTCGTCGAATTCCTACAAGTACCACAAATTGGCAGGGTTGGCACTTTATCCCCACTCAATAGTGTATAATAATTACAATAAATCCTTTCAAAACATTCAGTTAACAACAAACGAAGCGCCACCATGGCTGCGCTTACGTTTCGAAGCCAAAAAGGAAATTATGGTCGGAACGACGAAGCAACCCTGATACGAACCGAGTTCATCCCTGTATAACCCTTGAGTACGCTGTTTCGGGGTTAACGTACCCTAAATGAGAACGAATAGCGTGTCCCGGACCATCCTCAACCATCTCCCCTCTCGCCTCTCCATCGAGCTAACGCGCCGTCGTATTTTCAGCTCCATTCGTGGATGCAGCGGGCGATGTTGCCAAAACACCCATTTTTACTACGCCTCCATTCGCGCTCGGTAAAACGGCTATTCAGGGTGCTCGGTTTTTTTCGAAATCCTTTCGGCGCCGCGCCTAATCTCCCTCATTTTGCTCTACTTCATTTTTATTTTTTTGCAATTATCGCTCTTCATATTTTTCATTTTTTTTTTTTTTTTGATTCATTCACCCAACAAAGGAAGACAAATTATTTTTCACCAAGTCATTTTGGTCAGCTTTTCAGCGTTGCCGATAATATACGTACAACGATTTATCTGGTTATACTACAAAATGGTTTCTCAAGTATTCTTATAACCATTCAAAAACTATACATAATAGTCTCTACTACAAAATGATCTCTGCGCCCACTTTAAGCATGTGCTTTCATAGTTATGACTGGAAATAAAAAAATCAACAACATATATATATGTGTGTGTGTATTAAAAGAAAATAAATATAAGGTGGCTCCGCCTCGGATACGTATATATTGCTCACTTTCAACATTAAGGGGCCTAAAATACTACAAGTCGATGGAATAATAATCTTTTCTTAGTTTTGTTTGAAAAAATTTTATTTCTCGTAGCTGAAAAGCTTTGCTAATTTATAAAACATGAAGAAACAAACACAACTGATTGCAGTTCATATGACCTAAAGGAAATATAGATTTAAATTTTGAAATTAGTATTTTTTAAATTCTAATAATTATGTATCAGGTATTAATGAATAATGATGCAGCCCTTTGAATTTTTAGGCTGGGCTATATGAATATTATGAAGACGCTCCCTACCTCTTCATGCTTCATAAATTAAGAAAGCTGTTTAGCTGAACAGATATTAATTTTTTCAAACAAAATGAACCAAAAATTATAATTTCAGGCTTCATTGCGTCGCGTCGTGGCAACTTCAGTGTTAGGCATGAGTACTATCACGACGCAAAAATTTTTCGATCAAATTTTGTCGGAGTTTAACAGTGGCGTCGCTAAGGGGGGCTGCCCCCTAAAAAATTTCTGGCCCTTCTTTGGCCCCCCAACCAAAAAATTGAAATTTTCCATTATTTACATTTACAAAATATCTACTTCGAAAATTCCAGTGTGACTGAAAAATAAAATGAGACTTGACCTCTATAACAAAACGCTATCTGTTAGATGAAAAATCTTAAATTCTTGGCCCCTTTCGTGCCCCCCCAATTTTTAATCCTGGCGACGCCATTGGAATTGAACGTTTTAAACCAAAGTATTTAAAACATGTTTCAAACACTATAAAAAACAAAATGAAATTTAAAACAAAATTCTGTTCAAAATGTGTTTAAAACTTTTTTTTTTTTTTTTTTGTTTTAAACATGTTTTTTATTTTCCTCGTTTTTTCTTTTAATTTACAGTATTTAACCAAATAAATACAAGTAAACGTGCTAATTACGAAGAATTTTCTACCTGCAAAGCTGTGAAGGCATCGTCTAGATTTTCAAATTTTTTTCAAATTTCAATTTTCAAATGTTTTGAACTTGTGAGAACTTGAGAAGTCAAGGGTATAATGATTAAATGTAAATTTTTGAATTTCATTTTAATGAAATGGAATAAGTTGACTTACTTGAATTTGGTCAAGACCCGCGACAGGTATTAGACGACGATATTATTAAACAAATGGGAATGCTTGCTGGCCTGCTAAGTGAAAATTGAATAATTATGGTTTTTAATTTTTTTCTCATTCAATTATGAAGTTATGGTGAGGAGCATAAACATTAAAAATTTAAAACCGTTGAATACTAAAAAAAAAAAAAAAAAAAAAAAAAAAAATGAAACTGTGTAAAACTAGTTTTAAACACGTTTTTTTTTATGAAGGTTTTTTGTTTTAAAACGAAAAATCTATTTTTAAACAATAAAAAACCGTTTTTTGTTTTTTATTATAAAAACGGTTTTCTAACAACCCTGAATTTTGGACACGATTCTACACATAGATAAAAACGAAAAATTATTTTTTTGATAAAAATATAAAAATTTAAAGAAAGCAATTCTATGAAAGTTGCTTTTCAACTTTCTTTTGAATGTAATAAAAACTTGAAAAAAAAATTAAAATTAATCAAATAAATCTAATTAAAATTGAGAAATATTTTCAAATCTAAAATCTAGGTTTTCGGGCTCACTCAGGAACCCTAGACCTGGGTAATTTGCCACTTCTGCCTCTCCTCTCCCCGACCTTGACAGTTCATTAGTAAAACGAAAAATGATTATAAATTAAAAATCATCCGTCTGAAACAATTTTAATTATTTTTTTTTTATTGCATTTTTTTTCAATTTTAAAATAAAAATGTCCATTATTTTAATCACACTTTTATCAATATAATTTATTTTCAATCGTAATAAAATGTTCGAATTATTTAACAACTGGCAAGCTGTCAGTTTCGCAACGTATCTACGTATCAAATGAATCCTTGGAGAGTCGCTCGGGTTGGCTGTTGGCAATTTTTCCTCAAATGTGATGAAAATTTCGTCAAAATTTGATGAACAAAAAAATTGATTTAGAGTTGGAGGAATTTTATAAATCTATAATTTAAATATTTGAGCCCTAGTGCAATCTGCCCCTTTGCCCTTCTGTCACCTCAGTTTTTTTACAGGTGAAAAAAATATCAAAATTCAAAATCGATGTACTGGGAAAGCTCGAACAACTATCTGATGTTTTTTCAAGAGATCCTATCAATACACGACTAAGTCGAGTATATGAGGCGATAAAAAAATTATATGAACATTTGAACACTCTTGTGCGAAATTCACTCTTACTCCGCACTTGAATCTGCATAAGCGCAAGGTGCATACTGCATACAGTACAATAGAGCTTTAAAGGTGGAACTCGGAAAAATACATTAAATTCCTGCATACGTTCGAGGAAACAAATTCACGTATAATTTTCCATTTATTTTTGGTATCAATAAAACCGAAATGTACGACCGCGCAAAGTTCATTAGGTTAATAATTAAAGGTAGAGGAGGGGGGTACGTAGCAACGAGGAAATACCAAACCAACAATTCGCGATAAACATCCAACATCTGCTCGATATTGCGTAATACCATACACCTAAGCGTATTCTCGACGTTTAAAATTTATTATGCATTTTTTGCGAGTTAGGTAGCTAGGTACGTAATACATATAGAAGAAACGAAACAAAACAAACCCATATAGCAATAGGCAATATAGCCTATAGCAGGTAATTGAAAGCAAAAATAAGTCGGGGTTCGTTACGAGCGTAATTTAAGAAACACTGCCGCTGCCGATCGTCGCCACGCTGGGGTCAATGACCGCGTTACACACCAACGCATCAATGTTTTCGTATTCGTAGGTTACTACGAGCATACACTTACATAGGGAATACGGAGAGCAGTGAGCTAGTGAGCAGAATAAGCTCGCGAGAGTTCCACGCTAACAATACGCGCTAACACTTCCTCATAGCTCAGCCCCAAACCCCGTTCGCGCGCCATTTCCACCGCCAGCGCCACCGGTCTTTACCCTTTTTATTTTTACACGCCGCGCCGCATATACGCACCGGCACCGCGCCGTGCCGATGAAATTTCTCAAAACACTATCCTCATCCTTAGCTCGTTATTCGGTTATTCGTTAATCGAAACGCGATGGCCAAATGGCAAAAGCAAATGCTCGTTCTTCTGCTTCAGCCGGACGGTGGTGTCGTTCATTATCGTAACAGCTTTCGTTTGATGGTTAAAATTTCATTGAATACGTCTCCTCGTATTCTTCTAACGTTAGCACGTCGTAAAAAAAATTTTTATCAGTCGCCAGGTCGCCACCCCCACCCCGATCGACCGACGATTCGAGTTATTAATAGAAATACGCTATATAGCGTCGCTGCGCGTTGCGTTCCACAGAGCGATGGTCTGTATATCTTTACTCCATAGCCAATTAGCCGTACAGACTACAGCCGCCCAACAAACCTTTTTCTAGAGCTGTTTTACGCGAATATGTACCATACACGAGATGTACACTGTGCAGTGCGCATACATAGTACAAATTCAAATTCTACTTTGTACAAATATTAATATCCTATAGAACACGAAAATACGAACGCAGCAATAAGCGTAGCTTCGTGACGCTTCTACCACTTGAAGCGTATGTACGTAACGTACGTATAAGCATAAGCATCGCTGTTGCTATGACAAACGCGCCTAAACTTGCACTCATCTTTTTCACAAAGGTCAACGGCCTCGATGAACGGAAAAACCATGCACACTAGTACGAGCTAGATACGTTGCTTACTCTTAAATGCTACACAATATATCGATTGACGTAATGCGTCTCTTCTTTTTTACATACATTTTTTAGTAGTCAGAATATATACGATATGTACGTCTACGTGTACGTATCGTCGTATACAGTACGTAAGAGCATATCTATGTGTATGTAAATGTATGTACATTTGCATCAATGATATACTCACTAGGGTGGGTCGATTTTCACTTTTTTTGGAAAATTGAGTATGCACCTAGTTCAGTAGTTGCAAAATGATCCCAAAAGAATGTGAAAAAAATTTCAGCCCTCTAAATTAATATTTACCCCTCCCATAATTAAGTTGAATTATTCAACAAATTCTTGCCTACTACCCGACTGGCTGGAGGCCCTCAATGCACAGCCACCTACGCTTGGTGAGTTCTGGTATAAAGCAAAGTGTTGTGGAATTATTTAAAAATTGAATCATTGAATATTGTAAGTATGAATAATTCTAAGGTAGCTTGAAATAGTAAATTGTAATTATACTCATATAATGACTATTTTTGGGACCCCCTAATAATGAAAATGCACCGCTACATTTATATTGTTTGAGCATAAAGACTAAAGAATACCTTATGATTGTACTCAGCTACCTACCTCTTACACAATATTTAATTAATTATTAGCAAATAAATGATACTAAATAAAATGGAAAAACGGGTAAAATAGGGTATTTTAGCACATAGCATAGGTATTTTTGGAACACCTGGATAGAGGAAAAATTGGCATTTTTTTTTTTCGAAGTTGGGAAGGCAAAACATGATGCTTAAACCCCCAAAAAATTTAAATACGTCCAACATAATTTTTTCAAATTTTGTGAAAAAATTTTGCGTATTTGCAAACTTTGACTCAATTATGGGAGGGGTAAATATTAACTTAGAGGGCTGAAATTTTTTTCACATTCTTTAGGGATCATTTTGCAACTGCTGAATTAGGTGCATACTCAATTTTCCAAAAAAAAGTGAAAATCGACCCACCCTAATACTCACTCATACCGTCAGACGAGCAATTCTTCACCTTCGATTTTGGGAGCAGATTTTTTCCCTCTTTTTTTTTCAACTGTTTTTTGAGGATTAGGTACATATGATGGGTTGATTGAGTTTATGATATTTTTGCAAAAACGTAAGCAGCCATGCCGCATTACTGAAGCTGAGTTTTTACTCGGGAATTATTCAGCTTCACAAATAACGTTTCTAACCACTTCATGTCTACAGGCCACACCCAATACCAAGCCTGATAACTCCTACCCTATGTTGAATTTAATACAAATATAGGATATCTTGTCATTCAATGATCATTTGAAAATACACATTTTTCAAATGGAATTATCTTTATATTCTTACGATCCACCATTTTGGATACATTTGGACTCATATTCGAGAGGTCATATTCTGGTC
Source organism: Phenacoccus solenopsis (assembly GCA_009761765.1). Classification (NCBI taxonomy): domain Eukaryota; kingdom Metazoa; phylum Arthropoda; class Insecta; order Hemiptera; family Pseudococcidae; genus Phenacoccus; species Phenacoccus solenopsis. The sequence continues at coordinate 2,879,503 of CM019754.1, forward strand.
ATCAACTAACCTCATACGCAAAGTTCGACCTTTCCAAGTCGATTTTGTGAGGAGACTGTCTGTCAAAAATAGCTTTAGACTTTTTGACAGCGCAAGGTTAGGCAACATACGTTAGAAATTTAAAATAACGCTTTAAGTAAAATAGTGAAATCCCAAAAAATTGTTTTATCATTTTTTTTTTCAACGTTTAGAATTTGAACTTATTTTTCAACAATTTCTACAATTTGCTCTTAAATTTACTGCCAAATTGATATCGATAAAAACAAGTAGGTATCGACATGTCAAGCTACTTTACAATAAAATGTATATTTTGAGCAACCCTATGTAAATTGTTTGCCAACCTTGGGCTGTAAAAAAATCTCAAGCTATTTCTGACAGACAGTAGAAGATTCATGAAATATCCTACAGCAATTTCCCCTCCAAAAGCAGTTTTTTGCTCCAACTCCCCTCCAAATTCACTTGAGAAGCTAAAATCAGAGTAAGTTAGCCACTTCAGCTCATTTTATCATGTGACACCACAATGAAAACGTTTTCGAGTTTTCATGTATTCCCACCATTTTGAGGTCGATAAGCCCTCCTTCCCTTCAATATCATGTGTGGAGGTCGATTTGTCATGTACTACACTTCTTATCTCCAATAATCGTATTAGTTCATAATAACTACATTTTTACTAATTTGAGACTCCCATAGTTCTACTCACATTTTAGATCCATTTTGACCCAGTTTCGAGAGTTCATATTGCGGACACCAACTAATCTTACACACAAAGTTTGACCTTTTGAAATTGATTTGATGAGCAGATATGAAAAATTCAAGAAATTTCATGTCAAAACTTCCTCAAAAAGTTGTTTTTTGCTCCAACTCCTCTCCAAACGTGCTTAGGAAGTTGAAATTTTGACATGTCGATGATCGTATATGAGATCAAAAACAAAAAATTTGATCTATTTGCTGTTTTTCCAGCCCCCCTCAAAATTTAAGTGATCCGTCATTTTGAGGTGTATCGAAAAAACAAAAATGTACCTTTTTTTCCATTTTCAGGAATACTCTTTCAAGATGTTCGTGATTTTATCAAGTTTTCAAAATTTTGAGCCATCTACCTCCCCTCCATATTATCTTTAACAGATGACATTTTTGCGGTGAGGTTCCCAGTTAAACTTTTTTCGGTCGAAATCGAAGATTTATGGTTGGGAAAGTTACTTCGTTGGCCCTAAAATGAAAAAGACTAAAAAATTGTGTTTTTTGAAGATGGTAACAGTTTCCCCTAAGGGGTTGCAATTTCGTTTCTCACCTATATCGCAGCTACCACAGATCGTAGGTAAACAAGATTGATATAAATATTAGTAGTCCAGTCAAATTGCGGAAAAAAACAATTTGACCTAATTATTCAGGGTATAAATTATAGCTTGAAAGACTTAACTTTTTTTTGGTACACTTTTGAGCCCATTTTACAACTATCAACCGCTATACATGATCGATTGTCAAGAAAAACCAAAATTTGTTCACCTCAGTAGTCATTTGCGCGATGAGAACATAAAACATCAATGTAACTCGGTAAGGTACATCAAACGTCGCGCTATGGCCCTATGTGCAATGAAAGTAGCGCGTTTCAACGGCGTTTTCTCGCTATTCTATCATATTGAACAAAAAATGTGTAATAATATTTTATATTGGAAATTTGATCAGCTTCATTTTTTAATTTGACTTTTTTTCTGTATCTAGATTAGGATGCGTGTTATGGGCAAAAAACTGGTTTAGGGGCACAAATGTGGATACTGAGGAAGAAGCAACAGGGGGATTTTTGGGGAAAAGTTAGGGGTAGTTATGGACACTATTGGTTACAAGACTCCGAAGAAAAATTTTGACCCTCAATTTGTCCCGGTTACAAACCTAATTTCAACCTTTTGCCTGCAATATTTTCAATTTTAAAATGCACAAATTTTTTCCATTTTATTTATGAATATATGACACATATTTAGGATATATTCATTCCTTTCGTTATTTAGTATTTTATTATCATCATTTTTTGGAGATACTTCTACTTTCTTGAATACGTTTGAAACGAGAATACTCGTCATATGTTACTTGTAGCCTAACATGTATTAAATAGTTGATCAAATTTACGAAAATATTCTCAATCGATGAATCGGGGCTTACAGATAGAAAGCGTAAAAACTGCACGCCAAGCTACGTAGTAATTGCTGCGCGGGCGATAAAGATGAAGAGCCGAAGAGGACCGAGGACGCGGTTCGAAACGGCAATCGCGCCCGGTTAAATACACGACACGACGCACGAAACACGGCTCTGCCTATTCGTATTCGTATTTCGATGTAATGTAACATTGCAAAGGACGGTCGTTGAACTTGATCTCCTCCGACTTCTTTCTCCGCGTGCACCAGTCTGCTCTCCGCTATACGCCAACGTCGCCACTCGCCAGTTGCCAGTATATTTCAACGAGTATCGCAGCTACGCCGCGCCGCGCACACGCGAATTCTTCGGCGCGTTATCGCCTTCCAAGCGAAACGTATTCGTTTTTCTCGTACTTCGCAGCTGCGGCAAATTCAAAACGTTCGCCTTCGTCACTATCGTGTTACCGTGTACCGTCTTCCTTATCTTAATTTCCAATAACGTAGTAATTATCGCCGCTACGCGGCCAACTCGAAGCGCTCGTCGTGATACCTATAAATATACCTATCGTCCAATAATAAGACGATGACGCGCAAATCATTTTCACGAGTCGTGATTTGCGAATTCACTAAACGTGAAATAGAGCTCATTTAGCTGCTGTACGATTTTTTGAAGGCACCTTAATCCCTTATATGAGAGGGAGACTATAGTTCTGAATAAAAATTTATAAATTACTGAAATGGTTAATGATAGGATGGGTCGACTTTTGCTTTTTTTTCAATTAATATTTTTTTATTTATTAATAAATTAAATTAATATAAAATTAATTAATATTAAATGAATAAATATTCTTCGCTAAAAAATTATTATATGGCAACGGGGCTGAATTCCCTCTAGAAAACTTTAAGTGCGCCCAGTCAGCAAAAAAAAATAATTGAAAGCCCTTTTTGGGAATTCAGTTGGCCCCATTCGAAATTACGGGTAGCTGCTAGTTAGGGGCCTGCAGATCATTGGGCTTCTCATAGTTTATTTTTCGAGTAAATCGATTTATTCGAAGAAATTACATTAATAATGTAGTAATAATAATAAATTAATAATAATAATAAAGAAATCTTCTCGTAAGTAAAAATTTGACACTTGGAGTTCCAAACTACTTGTTTTCCTTATACCTTATTTCCCAGTCCAACTTGTAAAGAAAAAAAAGAGATTCTCCCGAAGCTCTTAAAAACCGTATAAATACGTTTATGTCATTATAAACAAAAATTTATTGAGTTGAGTGAATTTTGCTCACATTCATCTTGCCCCAGCTATCGTGCCTGAATTTTCACTATACTTATCAGTGCTGCTATTTGAGTTTGGTAAAAAAGCGCCAGCACAGAAAAAAAAGCACCAGTTTTTTTTTTGTTTTTTCAAGTAGATAGAGTATTTATAATGACTGGTCTATGTTCTAATTAGTCATATGTTAGGCACGTAATGACCAATCATAACGCTAGAATGTGATAAAATGTAGGTAGTTTTACTTCTACCTTCCTAAATAATATCGTTCAGTTTTCAGTGAACGACTAAAATTCGTTTGTGATTTGAATCATCAGCTGATTTGTGTTTTTATTTTACGAGTTAGTCGAGGTGAATCTACCACATTCCAACTTGCTGATTGGTCGATACACGCGTGACGTATAACCAATTAGAACATAGACCAGTCATTATAAATACTCTGTAAACCTGACAAAGCCGTTTTTTTTTGCTCAAAATGAAGGTTAGATACTCCGAACTCTGAAATTTACTGAATAATATGTAGATATCGAACATGAAAACAGATTACCAGTGTAAAGGTCTACCCAGTTACTGATATAATATCAAACGTCGTCATATTTTGGTGTTCAAGTATGAGAATTGACCACTGAGAGAATTTTCTCTCTAGCAAAATTCATTTTAAATCCATTGCGATTAAACATGAAAAGTAGTTTATTGGAAGATATTATAATAATTGAATCTAATTTTCATTTTTTCAATTGTAAATTATAAATGTGTAAAAATTAAAATGTTTATAAAAATTTAAAATTATATTCATTTTTGAAACCCAGACCCCGAACGATTACTGGAACAGTGACTGGAGCGGTATCAGAACGATATCCGAACTGGTCACTGGAACGGTAACCAGAACGGTAACCAGTAAATTTTAGTGACTGGAACTATTGTAAAAATTATAACTGGAACTGGAACTTTTGAAAAATCAAATTGATGACCGGAACCGGAACTGGAACTGGAACTTCGAAAAAATCTTATCGTCCCGGATCCCTGGTTAGGTATTGCATTTTGAAATCGGCTACAAAATTGATAAAACGAACACCGGATACAAAAATTACAAAATTGAATATTTGAGTTCACTTCACGTGGTTGATTCATTGGTTGTGAGAGCAGCCTAGCAATGCAAAGAAACAACAGGACATGGTCATGATCACAGATAAAAAGTGCAAGATCTCTTACTTGGTATAAAAAAAATTCAAAATGAAAATTTTTATTTCAAAGTTTGAACAACTGATTTCTGATTTTTAATCGACATTTCAATGAATTCTTCACACGTAATATTCTTAAAAGCGAAAAAGCACCAGAAAATACCAGAAAAGTACAAAGCACCAGATTTGTCACCAGCACAAAAAAAAATTATCTAAAAACACCAGTTCTGGTGATAAAGCACCAGGTATGGCAACACTGATACTTATGCATCTTCATTTCAAAAGCATTGAGAATTTGAATTCATTCGAAGATTTCAGTGCCATTAAATTATTGCATATTCGAGAGAGCAGGGCGTAGTGAAAAATACGAACAAATCTGGGTCATTTCAAATAATTAAGAAATAAAAAGAAACAAAAAAAAATTTTCCTATGAAATCAGAAAATTCTAATAAAAATATGTAAAGAACTTCAAAACATTAAAAAATTAGACAAATCCATAAAACTCACTACTGATCCGTACACCCCTCACTACCACAAAAATAAACAGAAAGATTTTAAAAAATCTAAAAATTTTGAAAATTTATAAAAAAAAAATAAATCATAATATTTTTAGTAATTTTTAACTGTCAGCGACTAAAATTTTTCCAACATCATACCTACTACAGGTATTAATAGAATTCCTACAAAACTCCACACAACAGTCCAACCTCTCACTGCACTAATTTTAATGGTTTTTCTCAAGGATCCATTTCTCGCTCAGATAATTACGTCATCAAGAAAGCAAAAATCAAAATTTTAAGAAACCGAATCCCGAGTATTAGAATTTCCAGAAAAACTTCCAGACGATTGCTTAGGTTCTCCGACTGAATTAATTTTAATAACATAACGTTCCACTCGATACGCAGAGATATGTCATCTAACAAAAGGAAAATGAAAGCAGTCCATTCACAAAACTGAAACTAAGTTTTTAATGAGGGTTTGTTCAGCCTTACATTCGCATTAATGGAAACAAAACCTGGTAAAATGGATTAGACTTATGGTATACATCTTTTCACAACAGAAATCACATGAGCTTATATTTATCAAATTTGAGTTATTTGAGGCAACCTTGAGCCTATCTCATGGTCTTAAACGGCCTCCATTTTGAATCACTTTTACGTTAAATTTAACGGGTTAAATATATTCTGCTTCTCAATCAGGTCTTAATGCAGAGTTAGAATTTTTTTGATGGATTTTGTGCAGAGATATGCGAGGTTCAGAAAATTTCATAACTCAATTTCCCCTTCAAAAGTATTCTCCCTAAATCCCCACCAATGTCACTTAGAAAGCTGAAATTGAATATGTTAGTAACTTGAGTTCATTTTATCGATGAAATCAAAATCGGAAATTTTGGTTGTTTGGTTATCTCCAACGGCGTAAATACAGGGGGGGGGGGGTCCAGCGTTCAATCTCCCAAAGAGATTTTTTTTCAGAGTATGTAAATAGAATATACATGATGGCATACTAATGAGGTATTAAGGTAATGAAATTTTCAAGAGTGATAAAAAAATGTAAAGTACAACTAAATGCAAGAAATTTTAATTTTTATTCATAATTTTAAATTTTTATTGTTGTACATATTAAACAGTCTTTTTTTAATAAGTTGGATTTTTTTCTGAAGGATAGTAAGGAATTTTTTTAGAGGGTATGAGGGGGGAGGGTTAAAATTCATATAATTTATTTTATTATATGTAGCATTTGAATGTTAACTCTTCCACCCAGAATAACTGCCTACCTAAGTTACAGGTTATCCTCGAACATATTTTGAAAACAATAACGTCTCTCTCTCTTTTCTCCCTTTGAACATCACCTATGAAGAAAAATTTAGGAAATGGTATACTTCTTGTCTTCAGCAATCATATGAATTCATATTTATCAAATTTGATCTTATGCTTTCTTAAGTGACTAATATATGAAGTACCTATAGCATATACATATACATTTACATATGTATCAAACAAATGACCTGAAATATGAAGATATAAAGTCCTAATCTCCATACTCAAATGAAGTAAGCTTCAACAGTCTAGTTTTTTTCATTAAGAGCTTACCCAGAAATGAAAATTTCACGACTGGGGACCATCAGCTAGTTGTCTCTTACTACAATAATAATTTAGAGAGAGAAAAGAAAGAAATTCTGTCTAAATTCTCAAGTTTGTATTTTCTTTATTTTATTCCCATACTTGTCCCCCCACACCGCTGAAAAATGAAAACAATGAGCAAAATCAAATGACGCCGTTTCTTCGTCCACTAGTTCCTCTCCTATCTCCACTTCGCGCCAACGAACGCAGACAACCTTCAGCCTTGCGGCGAAATTTGCGATTTTTCGCACGCACTGGAAATTTGAGAAACCAGTCAAGACGGATACGAGGTCTCCGATCTTCGGCAGAAAATATAATCGGCTATAATCGTAGAAAACGGGAAGTACGCGCTACAAAAGAAGGCGCATCCTAAAGGGTGACGAAAGGAAGGGAAAGGGAAAAAAAACTAGATTTACAGTTATACGACGACAATGTGGAAGAGGAGAGAAAAAAAGAGTAAAAAAAATCGAGGCGAACAATAACCTTGAACTTGAACAACAGACAGTTGCTGACGCCGACTCACTTGAACTGGTACAACACAGGTCCACTCTCTTTCTATTCCGCCCTGTTTCACCTGCACGTGTGAGCAGTGTGTACCGAACGAATCACTGTTACCGCGCGTTTTTTTTTCTTTTCACTGTCTTCGCTTGTCGCATTCTTTTACATTAATTACTAATTAGTTATAGCCGAACACTTCACCAGTCCTTGATGATATTGTTGTGAGAAATTTTGGAGAAAATATTAAAGTAAATTTTTCAAATATTCGGGTCCATATTTCGTCAGCATACTCCCAAGAAAAAAGCAACCGATCGAATTTGACCAAAAAAATGAATAAATATAATTTGGTAAAATTTTATCAAATTTCATAAAATTCGATACTTTTGGATTAAATTTACTCAGATTAGATCCCATTTCATCAAATTTGTAGCAACGGGCAAAATCGATTAATCGAAATTTTGAATAATCGATTATTCGATGAATGGCTATTTTCACAGCTGAAGTTTTCAATTTTTGTTTGGAAATCTGAATGTGTAAAGAATCAGTAAATAACTCATATACACGCAAAAAAGATGTAATTTTAATTCATATCGGTGGCGGGGAGGAGAGGGGTAAACAAATCCCACAAGGTACATACCTCCGATATTTTTTATTTTTTTTTATTCGCTGAACTTGTAAATTTCATATTTTTCATCAAATTTTTATATATCAATATTTAATGTAAAAAACTCATTAAAAAAATTATTCGTTACCCATTCAATCAATTCAAAATTTCAATGCAAAAAACGTGGAATTTTCTCATTGTTCCCTGAAAAACGAATTCATTTTGTCTACAAAACTTAATAAGTATAAAAGGGAAAAAATGTCACGATACTACCTTGATTAACAATTACTAGAATAGTGGATTTAAAAAATCAATTATACGGTGTAGACTAATCGTCAATTTTTAAAATAATCTCTAATCGATTAATTATCATCCATTACTACAGATTTGATCAAAAATAATCAGATTATATCAAATTACATTTGGCCAATTTATTGATAAAATCATTTTGCACGACCTAACTTTCTATTATTTCAAAACTGAAATGGTTGAAGCTGTGTGGTCATTGTTGTGGAGCTGATTGCACGAATAGTATGGAGGTGGAAATGAGTGATGAAGAGGGACTAGATGATCCCCTGAGTTGAAACAAATATTTCAAAGTATATCTGTAGTTTTTTTTGTTCTATAATGTAAATCTGGAGAAGGATTTCTACAGGAGGGAGGAGGAAGGGGAGGGGGAATCATCAGGAAAAATTACCTATTCATCTTCATCACCTACCTAGATCACTTAATGATAGATATGAAAATATGTGAATAAATTTCTCCAAAAGTAATGTATTTTGGGCCCCCCATTTTGGGCCCTTTTATGACTTTTTGGGAAAAATTTTTCATGTACTTTATAGGAAATTGAACGGGGAATATTTTTCAATATTAACAATTTTTGCGTAGGACGCACCGTATAGAAGATAAAAACAAAGGACTGATTTTCGAAAGGGAATTCTAAAAATTGGTATATTTTGACCTCCCCATTTTGGGCTTACTAATGACGTTTTGAGAAAATTATCTCACTCATTCTGTAGGAAATTTAATGGGGAACATTTTTTGATATAACTTATTTTGATGTAGAACCCTTATTTTCGGAGATATTAGCAAAAAATAGTTGAAAAACTGTTTTTTGCGAGGTTGTAGCCCCCTCCAGGGGTTAGCTCACCTCCTACTGGTGACAACTTTTTATACCTAGTTAAGGACACCATTCTGCACATATAATAAGAAATTCAGCTCACTACCATTTTTTCCCAGGTTTGGTCAAAAAATGAGCTTATTTCCCTGTACTAATAAAAATGTAGGAAATTCTGAAAATTTCTTTTGTTTACCAAACGTTGTCCGATGTAACAACCAATAACGGTTGATAACGATGCGGTTTCCTGTCTTCCTGCTACGAGTACTAGTACATTACAGTAAATCGGAAACGCTCATCTGCCCACACAATTTCGCTGATCCGGTTTCCGGTTTCGTCTAAGCCAATAGTATCAGGGTATCAGACATCCAACATTGAACAACCCATAATCCACATAGGTACCACAGTTACCGTTAACTGCTACGCATAAACTCTGCGAGCGCATCAAAATTACAATATTTAATTATAGGACAATAATTCGCATTTCGGAGTTCACTGAACAATGTCGATTAACAGGGAAAACGTTGGCGAACGATTCATTCGCAAATGATTCGAAACCGTGTACGTCAATTTATGTATTTCCTTGGTTGACATACAAAAATTTTCATTTGAACTAGTACGTATGACGCGACGTACGTGAAAATAATCGCGTCATCGCGATAAAAAATTGTACGAAAAAAGAACGAACTGAATAGCTGTTAAGTTGAACATTTGAACTTCGAAGTTCACTGAAAACAATTTCACTAAATTAAAATCATACTATATCGTGCTGTTCGAGAATAAGGGAGAAATTTCGCCACCAACCAATTCGTACCATTTGCGAGATTTTATTCGCCGCGTGACGTCTCCGCATGCAAGGTCTTCAACCTTCGGGTACACTGTCGCGTGACTCGTGCACGAGCATTCCGAGTGCAAAAGCGAATGCGCCGCAAAAAAAACTAACGAAAAAAAAATCGTCATACTCGAAATCATTTTTTAATTTTTACGAAGGCGCGAAAAAAAAGTCTCGTAGTAATGCGAACAAGGTCGCACATGTTCAACCTTGAATGCAAAAGTGCGTGCACACTGCATCGCCTCCGTGCATCTATCGGTCATTCGCTTCTTCGATGCAAGTTTAATGAAAATAACGGTTCCGCTCGCACGGAACCGATGCCGATGACGCGTGCTAACACGATCCAACAACCGTTGGCGTTCTTTGAAGCTTTAGCTGTTAACGGTGTTTTTGTGCGCCATCGCCATGTTTCCAGTACTCTCTTGGTCCTTACGCCTTACTCGTATCGTATTTTATGCGCGTGTAAGTGTAACCAGAAAAGTTATAATACCAAATATTAAGGCGGAATAATACCGATTAGAAGACGACTTGAAGCACCAATCGCCAATTTGCCACCGTTCTACGCGGCTACTCGCCACATTTTCTCTACTTTTTCTATCCTAGGTACATTCGTACTGGAGTAATTCACGCGTGAATTGTCATACTCGTCACGTTGGATTTTCTAGTACAACCCTTAAAGCCCGAAAGCATCTTTTCGTCAGGTATCTGCTAATGTTTCAGTTCGACTCCCCTCTTAGCCGCACCCTAGTAGTTCACAAACAAACTAAGCATCCATGTCGCAAGACTTGATCACATTTACAGAAAATGTTATTAGCTTCTTCACAAAATCCAGTAGAAAAGCTTAAAATCTCAACTCATTCCCTCCAAAACCATCTAAGTAATTGAATTCAAGACATGTGGTACTTCTCCTGCTATATACGTATTTATCGAATTTCAACTATTTGAAGCTCCTTAAGCCACCCTCAAATTTTACCCATTTTCCATTTCCCATACATTTTGACCCCAATTCAATGAATTATATCTTGCTCCTCGGAGCCGAATTAAGCTAATGTGTGGCCAGATCCTACTGACCGTTTCAGGCTTTCACAAATAATGTACCATACCCTCTGCCCTCCCACTTCCATCTCATTTTCTCATCAGCATGTTTGGATTTCTTGTTGAGAATTTTCAATTTTTTTCAATTTCTTTCTTCAATTAAAATTCTTGCTGTTGTTTTTCAATTTAAAATTTTTAAATTTATTGCAGGAAGCGTGATGTTTTTTTCGAAAATCATAATGGTGAAAATTAAACACATTTGTTGTTCTTTTTTCTCGAAAATTTTTAATTTTTCATAACCTCTTGAAAATTGTGTAAATATTCAAAAAACGTATTGAGAGGTTTAAATTTGTATTCTCATTTTTTAAGCCTTTACTTCAATAACATTGTAAACATAGGTACTTTAACGCATCAAGTTATGACATCGTCAAAATTCATATATTGCGAAGCAAAAGGACCTCCTAACCTTCCTCCCTTTAATAGGTACTGCTCTTAGCTAAGCTCAGTACATATAAAGTTAGGCCTTTCGAGGCGTCTTTTGTGAAGAGATATGGGAAATTGAGAAAATTTCATGACCATTTCCCCTTTAGAATCTGATTTCACTCAAGTACCACCATAAATGAGGATACATCGTTGATAATGAAGTACATTAGACGGTTAGCAAAGATAATACCTATCACAGCCAACCTGATATGGAAAGAGGTGGTCGGGGAGGGTGGGTTCTTCAGTTTGTGATAATCAGCTGGCAAACGTTCAACTTTTTGGCGCATACATTTTTTTTTCAATGCATAGCCCCGGCAGGTATTGAAACTTGCTCAAAATTTGGTGAGAGACTCTTCTTGAAAATGGGAAAAAAGTATTTTTTGTTTTTTGACAGACCACTCAAATTTTGAGGAGGGCTGGAGAGACGGGATTTCATATAAAAAGATGAATCACGGACACCGACATGTCAAAATTTCAGCTTTCTGAGTGAAGTTGAAAAGAGAAACGATTTTTTGAGGAAGTTTTGAGTCATAAAATTTCTTGAATTTTTCACATCTCTTCACCAAATAAATCTAGAAAAGCTAAACGTTGGTGACCACTGACCACTGACCACGTAGAGTTTGAGGAGCCTCGAATTAGTAAAAATGTAATTGATATGAACTCATATGATTGTTGGGGATAGTATCTCTAATTCACTTCCATACATGATGTTGGAGGGGAGAAAAAAGGGGTACATGATAAAATAAACCCAAGTGACAAACTTACTGATTTTGGCTTCCCAAATGAATTTGGAAGGAAGTAGAGCAAAAAACAGCTTTTGTAGGGGAAATTGCTACAGGAAATTTCATGTATCTCGACCTAAGAAGGTCAAACTTCATATGCACAGTTAGTTGATGACCAAAATATGACCTCTTAAATTTGGCTCAAAATGGCGAATCATAAAAATTTGAGAAGCTTCAAATAGGTATAATTTGAAAAATATGTGTTCATATGATTATACTGCATGGCAAGAAAAAGTACTACATTTGTTTTAAATTTAACTTCTTAAGTGGTTTTGGAAGGGATAAAGTAGGGGTTTTCATTGGTATTGGGTGTGACCTGTAGACATGAAGGGTTTAGCAATGTTATTTGCAAACTTGAACGAGCCTCAATTAAAAAGTCAGCTCCAGTAATGTGGTAGGGCTGCTTACCTTTTTTTTTTTTTTCAAAACGCACCCGATTTATGGTAATATTCATTAACATATGACCTGAGCTCCACACTAGAGTGGGTCGATTTTCACTTTTTTTGGAAAATTGAGTATGCACCTAGTTCAGTAGTTGCAAAATGATCCCAAAAGAATGTGAAAAAAATTTCAGCCCTCTAGGGTAATATTTACCCCTCCCATAATTGAGTCAAAGTTTACAAATAAGCAAAAATTTTCAAAAAATTTGAAAAAATTATGTTGGACGTATTTAAATTTTTTTAGGGTTTAAGCATCATGTTTTGCCTTCCCAACTTCGAAAAATAAATATAATGCCAATTTTTCCTCTAACCAGGGGTTCCAAAAATACCTATGTTATGTGCTAAAATACCCTATTTTACCTGTTTTTCCATTTTATTTAGTATCATTTATTTGCTAATAATTAATTAAATATTGTGTAGGAAGAAAGTAGCTGAGTACAATCATAAGTTATTCTTTAGTCTTTATGCTCAAACAATATAAATGTGTCCCAAAAATAGTCATTATATGAGTATAATTACAATTTACTATTTCAAGCTACCTAAGAATTATTCATAATTACAATATTCAATGATTCAATTATTAAGAAATTCCACAAATCTTTGCTTTATACCAGAACTCACCAAGCGTAGGTGGCTGTGCAACGAGGGCCTCCAGCCAGTCGTGTAGTAGGCAAGAATTTGTTGAATAATTCAAATTTTAAAATTGTTTTAAATTCGACAGATGGCATCGCGTAGCGAAACACTTTTCTTGCGGAATGAGTATGAAATCGGAAAATGCTTTCGGACACTCCATTTATTGGTTCATTCATTCACTCGCCTAAATCAACTACTCCCACGACATCTCGTTGTAGATTTAGACTGTAAAACGATTGGTAAGCTCCTTTCCATATGCCAAAATTTATCGGTCGTTCAATTTGAAACCATTGCAAGTTCGATAGAAATCAAAAATTTCTCTATTTCTGATCTCAGCACGCACCAAAAATATTTATTGGAAATGGCCATTGTCCGCAACATTATGCAGAAAGGAATCTAATGTCCAAAGACCGATAGCTTACCACAGCCAATCGCATATTACGACTTCATCTCTATCGACGACCTAAGGGACGAGCTAAAAGTTGTAACCATCTGTATAATGAAAGTTTACGTGACAATGTGGTACGCAATTTAAAAAAGTTATAAATAAATATGTGGATGGACTCTATCACTTCTTCGAACTAATAGGTCTAATTCGCAACTTACCAAGCAATGTACAGAAAATTATTCATCCAATTTTACAGAGGAATGGGTACAACTCTCATCCTGATAAGTTACTTATAGCTATGATATGTGTTTCAGAAGAGGTAGCAAAAAAATAGGCTTAGAAGAAAATTCGATCAAATTCAAGGAAACGGAATTTTGTTCTCCCTAAAATTAATTTCAAGGCCAAGAAGTATTCGAAATTAATTTTGGAAAAACAGGTAAAATAGGGTATTTTAGCGAATAACATAGGTATTTTTGGAACCCCTGGTTAGAGGAAAAATTGGCATTTTATTTATTTTTCGAAGTTGGGAAGGCAAAACATGATGCTTAAACCCCCAAAAAAATTAAATACGTCCAACATAATTTTTTCAAATTTTTTGAAAAAATTTTGCTTATTTGTAAACTTTGATTCAATTATGGGAGGGGTAAATATTACCCTAGAGGGCTGAAATTTTTTTCACATTCTTTTGGGATCATTTTGCAACTACTGAACTAGGTGCATACTTAATTTTCCAAAAAAAGTGAAAATCGACCCACCCTACTCCACACCCACTCACTTCTGCCATATAAAGAGACTACTTGAAAGACTTAAATATAAAATATTAGCAATGAATGAAAAACATTATGCATGGGAAAAATCAACTGAATCGCACACATTTGTTCGTTATTTTACTTTATAATTATAGCAAAAAATGACAAAAATGTGATATGTGGATATTTGAAAAATTCATAGCTCCCCCCCTCGTCAAATGAAATTTCGGTTTTGAAGTACCATGGGCATGTATTTTCTAAAGATATTTGGTTGGTCGGAAACGGAGTGTCACATTTCGAACTCTTCGTATGTGAGCTATATATAATTTACAGCGGGGGGGGGGGGGTGAAGAGAAAACTGAAAAAATCAATTTGGACGGCTTTAACCCCATCTATATATATGCAGATAAGCAGAAAGTTGACCGAAGAGGATACTTTTAGTATGTTGTCAGAGGCGAGGAACTACACATTTTGAGAGAAAAAAATTGGCTGAAGATGGTGTCAAGGTTCGGCCTTAATAACAGCTTCGTTGTCAAGTTTAATACAATTTGTACGATTGGTAAACCAATCTAACGCGTTAATAACGAACAGGTAGATATTCTATTTAAAATTAGGATAATTGCTTTCATTTTCATAATAGTATGGACGAGCATAGGTGAATTTTTTACCAGCAAATACAAAAACATTATGAAAGATATTTCAACCACGAAGTTGAATGCAATAAGTGCGTAATGAGTCTTGCACATGAAGATGAAAGAATCAATTTCCATTGGAAATGGCAATCGTTCCATCAAGGCGGCGTATAATATGGCTTCAACTCGAGCCGACGTCCTTCGTAAATATTCCAGTTTCAATTACCGTTCAAAGCTCACTTGGCGTACCATGTAGTCGTGGATGGGAAAAAGGGCGAAAGCGATAACGCAGCACAAGCCGCAGGGACGTTCGTAGTCGTACGCATTCGGCATTACGTGATACGTCGAGAGAACGGAACGCTCGCGATGCGTTTCTGTACATAGATGGCGCGCTATTGCAACGAAACGAGTTCAATGACCGCCTTTATATGTATACGGTAAAGCGTACACCTCTCTAATCCTGGCAACCGCCGATTATTTTTTTCACCTTCGTTATTCCGCATCATTCCGCGTTTAACTATTTATCACCTTATCTCGCGCCATTATACACATTTCAATCTCGATTCGAGTTTATTGTTCGAGCACACGTACACCAACACACACACTCTGCGCGCTGATTATGAAATAATCTCTCCGCACTTCCGCCACTGATAATGATGAACGTTTTGGCGGTCGAACTTGAAGCGATACGAATTTGGCGAAAAATGTCCTCGAGCTGTAGGCCTAATAATACTGGCAGCACAAGCGTGGCCGAGTGTACAGTGTACACTCGTACGTACGTATAACCTTTGCTTTGTATTGTACCGTTATGCGGTGACACCGTTACGTCGGCGCGTCGCACAGCACAGGACAATCAACCCGAGAGGACTACACGATGCACGCATTTCCCACTTCTCTCACCCTCTTATGGTAATGGCTAATGAAACAGAAGCAATTAGGTGTAAATAGAAATAACGCTATTTTCAAAAAATAAACCTAAATACATCTACCTTTGGCGCTCCTTTCAATTCCGGTGTAATCTACAAATCTACTAACTCTAACGCAATTCCTAGGGATATCAGTGGCCATCAGGTGTTTGTCCAACTGTATTAAAGTATCATGAGCGAAGAAAATTATTCCAACGTTTTGATAAAATTTTATTCACCTCGACGTAACAATACGTTATGTCATCATTGCCACGAGAGAAGTTCAACTTCAAATAATCTTTATAGCTCTATACCTCCCGAATGAACCAGCGAATAACCGATAACCGAAGTTCACCTCGTTGAGTTATTCTTATAAAACAATAATAAGAAATAAATATCATTTTGTTCTGTCAAAGAAAAAAAAAAAAAAGAGTAATAATATAATTAGCATTTAGAATTGCAATTATAATATGCAATTAAGCGTAGCTTTAATCAACATAATACCGTATAACTAACCATAAAAAATTAAGAGTGTAGGTATAAATTTGTCTACATTAATTGGCTACGAAAAAAATAATTTTACTAAAGATAGCATCGCATTTGAATTTTTATGGCAAAGTATTGAAATCCACTCACTCCAGTTTGTAGTGTGGTAACACCCTCCTTAAGAATTTTTAGCTTTGCACTCGAACCAAAAAGTAAAATACACAGTCACCGCTCACGTTACTGAGTAGTGAGACAAAATGCGATACTTTTAGGAATCCCTGAGAGCGAAGAATCGAACGTGATTAGTTTCGCAATTAATAACGACAAATTCATGCTACGAAATAATGGAATGTGCTTGAAGTGTTATTTGACATTACTAGAAAATATAGGTATGCATTTGAGTGAGCCAAATTAGGGTTTTTCTAAGTATTAGGCGCCCCAGTGCAATAATGGCCAAATGATCACAAAAAATTGTGAAAAAAATTTCAGTCTTCAAATTTACCTCAAATATTCGCCAAAGTTGGAGTAGGAATTTGCAGATTTATTTTAGTTTTCAATTATTGAAAAAAAAAAAAAAAAAAAAAACGCAAAATTGACAAAATTCACGAGCGATTTCTCGAACATCTATATATACATTTTCAAAATCGCCTGTATAATGATAAACAGAATTTCTTTACAGCTAAGAAATTAGAAGTATAGAAAATGAAAGGGATATGCTGCAACTATGTTCTTCCACGCATTCTGGAATTTTGAAAAATAAAATTAGAGATTCAAACGTGGGTACTCAGTTGGATATAGAAATTATTATCCTAGAAAATCATGGAACATGGATTACAATTTTTTTTTTTTTTGACGCCGTGTACAGCCCTGTGGCTTGAGGCGTTTTTATTTTGGATATCTTAAATTGTGGAGTATAGTGAAACAGATTGTAGGAATTTAATTACGTTGATGATTTTTGCCGGATCATTAGCAAGGATGATTTCCATTTGAGGTTGAGCTTTTAATGAAGAATTATGTTTCTCCATGAAAACGAATGAACTCCATGATGAATGAAATAATTGAAACAAGCGGGTACGTGGATACATCGGAATAAAGAAGGATGTGTATGGGCAAGGCTGTAGCTAGGATAAATCAGTGGCGGAGGGGTTTTGAAAATTACTTTCTGAAGACATATTTGGCAGGTGTACAGCCAGAGAAATTTACCTGAAGGGAGGAAGGGTAAAGAAATGTATAAATGTACTTCAACACATAATTTAAGATCTAACTTAGCTTTTCCATGCTTCTGGCCTTTGTAGCACTATATGGCACGTAAATAAAGATAAGTAAGTAAATAAGAAGATAATTTTTTGTAATGATTCATTGCAATTAGAGTAGTCATACTTGGTCAATTGATTATGAAAAATTATTTTTTTTTTAAAGAAAAAATCGATTTCAATATAAATCTACATCACGAATATTATTTTAGAGGAAACACGATTTATTATAATTATTTAAAATTTAAATATTCAAGAAAATGATCTCAAGAGAGGGATTTTGACCACTAATCCCCCCCCCTCCTTAGTTTTAGCCCTGTGTATAGGAATAAAGTCATGAAGAGAGTTTGGATTTAATATCTAAACGAATTCTCTTACATTAAGCGGGTTTCAGTTTTGATGTTAGTTTTAGCCTCACATCAAATTTTAAAATTAAACGATTTTAGTTGAAAATGCTCACTTCTTAATTGGTCTATGAAGTTAGATGAGAGAATACACAAATTTGTACAATAATTTTTTTTAAATTAATTTTTGGGCAAATGATATTTTTTTGCATCCAAAACTTATATTTTGTTGCATAAAAGTTTGAAAAAATTTCGATCCCTTTTTAGAAAATTTAGGGATGTTGACTTTTTAATAAAATATTATTTGAAAACTTACCACCTTTGGGTGCTTTCAAAAATGAACAGTAAATAAGTTACTTATGGCTTCTGTTCATTGTATGGGTGTAATTTCAGTTCAATAGGACTCTGAGAATGAAATACGATCGATTTTTACCTCGCAAGGCTTCCAAAATATTACAAAATTGTTTCAAAAAGGAACACTTTAGAGTTTCTCCCATCTAATACCTCGAACTTTGGGAATCCATGCGAGGTAAAAATCGGTTATATTTATTTTTGTCTCCGAACCTTGAAATGCTGAAATAATGTGCAGACTAAGCAAGGTACCCATAAATAACCTATTCATTATTTATTTTTAAAAGTATTTCAAATTATGTCTCTTATAAATAAAAAAAATAAATAAATAAAAAATAAAAAAAAATGAAAAATATAGGTCACCAAAATTTAGAAAAAAAAAGTTTTTTAGCCTTCATACGACAGAATAAAATTTTTGCACACGAAAAGATTTTGCCAAATTATCAATTTTTTGAAAATTTTCTAGAGCTCATTTGGCCACTTTACCAATGTAAGAAATTATGACATATATAATTATATAAAAATAAAACGAACTTCGACCCACCCAAGTAAGCAAATAAAAAGTTTTGGGAATCACTAAATTTGGAATAAGAGAGCAACGGTTAATGTTTGAAACATTTTCCAACTTTGAAAATGAAATATAATTTTCGAAACATGCAGAGAAATCAAATAGAACAAAATCTACATTTTGAATTTTAAAAAATTTTATGCTGAAAAATTAGAATTATATTAAGAGAGTTTTGGAGGCCCTGCTGGAGCCAGCAAAACCTCTTCATAATAAAAACCATCTAACTTTTTGTAAAAATGCAATACAGCAATCAAAAGAAAATGTGTAGGTACTAATTTCCCCTTAATTTTCCGCATTTCTAAGTTATTGCTAGGCCCGTTCAATAGCTCATAGGAAGCCCAATGGCTTTACTCAATTAATGGCCATTCAAAAGTAAATGTTTCGAAGTTCAATGTTATGTTAACTGTTGAGTAATGGATATAATTATATAATACAAGGATACCGTCAGAGCACTGATTAAAATTACATATAAATGAATAAAATAATCAAAACAGCACTATGTACATACAACTGAAAAACGAATAAGTTAAAAAGAATTCTACCCCCGTTCCTTCCAACAGGAGCATAGTTATTGGTGAATGAATATTTCTAAATCAACTCAACTATTTCACGATAACGCACGATATGAACAAAATAAACGCACAGAGAGCAGAAAAATATTATCGAGAATCAATCGTCGAAACGTTCCATAGCAAAGGTTGCGACCTTGTTCAAAATGGTATCTTGAAAATCTTTTCAATATTATGTTGTAATTTGTTCACACACACAAAAAATCTTGAACTTACGGTACCTTATACATATTGTTGTAACACCCATTATGAATTTATGAACATCATTTTTATAAGCTTGAACGACTTAAAAAGAAAATATTCACCAAGATAATAAAATGGACGAACTTTACCTTTTCAATTAAGTAGGTATTATTGCGGTTGTTTACCCAGGAAATATAAGTAACATTCACACTGATGATTCTTTTCGAGAATTTATTCATTGATAACGTTTTGGTCAAAAGTTTATTTTCTTTCTACATACATACGTCAGTATGTCTTTTGCCTACAAGTGATCATAAAATGATAAATACTACATATTTTCCGTGAATCCAAAATATTTCAAAGCTCTAGGGTGCAAATTATAAATTTACGTATTAATGTGCGCATGCTTCTTTTTTTTTTTAATAGTAGTTTTCTTCATTTCACCTTCCATATTTATAACTCCTACGCACAACACAAAATTTGATGAAACAATTACGTCATTAAAGAAATTAAAAAAGAAAAACTCGATTCATAATCTAGGATCATTTTACAGTATTTTTAAGTAGTAATAAGAATTGACGTATTGAAACAATTAACACGAATCTAGGTTTTTTTATTTGTAGGAATCGTGGCTAACGAACTCGATGATGCAATTTTCAAAGAAGCAATATAAATTGAATAATCGTTGAAATTTAAAAATATTATACGATTGATTCGTTCATAGAATAATTCTAGAATTAGTAAAACCTGAACGATCACCCTTAATTGATACATTATCACCGACTCTTTGAAAAAATTCCTATTAAATGAACGTCCATATACACGTACACCTGTTATGTTAAAATTAGAGACAATTCAATAATTCAAAACCGTTCTTACCTTAAATATTTAATTCGCAGAATAGGATGCCGTTGCACGGCGTCAATTTCCATCTTTTCACAAAATATTCACCCACACTGTCACATATCACAAAAACACGCGAAAAATCACAAGAACAAAAAGCGCGGACAAAGCGGTTACTTCCGCGAAAACCCCTTAGTCATGTGTTAAGTTTAGTTTTCGGATTATCGTCGCGAATTTTATATTATCGCACGTTAAACTACAAATGAAAACAAATTAAAATATGATTTAAAAAATTTCAAACACATCGATATAATACATTATACAATAATTACGTTAAATAGAAAAATAATGTCAACATATGTACCGTATATCAAACGATGAAGCTGGAATATAGAAAGAGAAGTAGCGTGTTATGTTATCGGTGTGGCGACCGCGTGTTTCGGCACAAGTCGTTGACCTCGGTAGTCGGTCGGCGTCCCTGTTTACCGCTCCATCCGAATACTTCACTATCGGCAGCAGCTGCTGTGACGTAGACAAGTCGTACGTAGAGGGGATATCGTTAGGGGAATCATTTCAAAACGCCTGGCAAGCACCCCTTTCCGCAAAATGCCCATTCAGCAGTGTTACCATTGGTGCTTAGCTGCTTGAATTTTTTATTTTTTTTACTATCATTATCATTGGATATGATGATACGAGGGTTGGAATGATACCATTGATACATATATTGGTTATTCTGGTAAAATTGAAACAGTTACCATCAACCTTAAATAAAATGAAGAATCTAACAAGAATAATTAGCGTACCTAAATCTACTGCTGAAATTTAATGTTCGTAAAAACGACAATGTATATTGTATATCCATCTAATTAAGCGTGCTGAATATGAGAAAACTGAATCTCAAAGTTTTTAAAAAAATGGATACGCTATAAAAACAGGTAGGTAAACATTTGAAAATTCGTGTATAGTAGGAAACATACACTTATGTTTAGCTATCGCAAAAACGAAATACCTCGGACCTGAATTTAAACATTATTTTATCGGATTTTAGACCTATATACCTCTTTACATCTTCGACATACTAAGGAATAAACCATTATAAAATGACGTTGAAATGAATTTAATGGCCTTATTAAATTTATATTGTCCAAGATACACTGAGTATTATCTAATTTTAATTTTCTTTCACGATTTCATGAATTCATTAACTATATGAACATTCTCAGTATCTACTTTCCAGTGAACTCGAAGCTTGAAATGAATATACCTACATATTATCAAACAACCTTTATCCATCGGAGTTTATTAAGCTGTTACAGGACAATATAGTGATTGCGAATGACCGATCAGAGAAGAAAATTTCAAACTATTAGTAGTTGATTGACAGTAACCTATGCCCAATTTTTCTTATAGGATTATATATTATTTATATATGATATTTTCCCCCAAACTTGTAGCGAGAAGAAATAAGAATGAAAAGCGTTCAAACTTTAGTCATAGAACATTCATACGAAAATCCGAAAGTACCTTTCGATCAAATTTCGGAAATGGCTCTAGAGTTATCTAAAACCATAATTTCCCAACAGCTGAAATTCCTATGCAAAAGTAAATCATAGATATAAATCTGTCGACATTTTAGCCCTTTCAGTGGATTGAAGTTTTTGAGTAATGAAATGTTTTGAATGTTATAGATTGAGAAACTCAAATTTGATATTTATGAAAGGGAGCTGGCAATCAAAATAGCAGTTCTCTAATCCATGTCAAAACAGTCTCGAAATGGGCATACATATGTGTGTCTCAATTACCGCATCGTGAGAAAGTTCAAATTTTTACACCATTTTTAAAAACTCAGCTAGTGCCTGCTAGCGTATTTACATCTATTATCATTATTTTTTCGAATTATAATCAGATGGAGGAGCAGATCAAGGGGTTGGGATACTAAGGTGTAGCCCATGGCTCCACTGTTTGGGGTCCTTTTGGTTCACAGTGTATGATTTTTGATTATGTGATAATTGATGCTTTGAAAAATAATTAATTAAAATGTTGAAGTAAATCACTTATTTCTTAATCGTCTTTCAGTAAAACCAAAAATAAAAAAATAAAAAATTGTTGGTGCTTAGTATTTAGGTATTAAATTTATTGTAAAGTATTAAGGGCTCAAAAAGTATAAATTAAAAAAAGTAATAGAATTATCGCCTTATAGATAGTTTTTTTTGTAGGTGTACTTAATTTTGAAAAACAAAATTAAAGTTTATTAATAAAGATAAAAACAAAATTTTTCAAATTTTACCCTCATTATTTTCCAAACAAATAATGCACGCTTTATGCAATAAATTAAAAAATTTTAGATTAAAAAACTACATAAATTTTTTAGAAATTTCAAATTCTCAAAAAATAGGAATAATATACCAATAAAAAAGGAGGGGATGTAGAACAGTTACGATACAAAAATTGTGAAATCTCAAAACCATCACTAGCCACCAGCTGCGCATTAAGCTTCCATACATACTTAAAACACGCAAAAGTAACAGGCTAAAAACATAGTGTGATATTTGAATGTTAAACCTATCAAAAAGTTCGCTCAATTGCGCAAGTGGATATGTAGATATTTTTGTTTATTTTATTTTATTGATAAAAAAAAATCAGCCTATATCTCTTCATATAATATTTTTAATTATTTCCGCAAAACCTTGAGACAAAAAGGTATGACTCGATTACAAGTTCTTCCATTAAGTATAACGATTTTTTCACCAGCCCATCATGTTATCACGGATTTGGGTTATTTATTTTAGTTTCAACTGCCAGTGCTTCACAACATTTCACACACATGGCGCCCTTCAGTACTTTTCCGATTGGCATTGCAGCTTTTATATACCTACTTATTTCACTAGCATAGAACCATATAGAACTGATTAGGTAGTTTATTTTTCAGTGCAAATGTGACCTACATTGTATTGTATGTAACGACACCAGCGTAAAATATCTCTTTGTAATTTGGAAACAAGTACGACTTTCATGTTTTGGTGTTCAAGTGTTGATAGGAGACATAAAACAAAAAAATACAATTATGATGATATAGCAGCATAATAAAATTTCGTTTCAGAATTCAAAGTTTACGTTCATTCTTGAATTCCCTAAAGTTTGACCTTTAATAAATGAAGGGTCATATTTTGCTAATGCCGAAGTCATACTTGCATACAGTATGGATTTTTTTCAGACGATAAGACTTTCTTGCATTTCAAAAATACCTAATTCTACATTTTAAAAAAAAAATAGGAAATGAATAAGTATCTATTCATTTTACAACTATAATTTTTAGAATTTTTTCATCAAATTTTATAAGAAAAAAATGCAAATGGAAGAGATTTTGATACTGAACTTTGCGTACATCGTATCGATATATACCTACATGGATTCCGAACTAAATCGAAGTGAATTAAATAGTCATATTTCTTACTTTCTTAAACCTCAAATTTTTCTTAAAAAAACAAGATTTATACGAAACTATTATATTGAATTCACGCGTGAAATAAATAATTCAAGAATAACAAAAATAACTCAAATTGATGTTATTTTTTCGTTGCGTCATAGATATATTAGTAAGTAAGTATAACTAATTTATTCTTCAATATAAACGTTGTAGGTACTATTAATAATGTACTTGCGTAGAACGTTGAAACATTCCTTGTTAATAATATATTCATACGTTTATGCAATTTTGCGGTAGCGTATTGAGAATAATTTTACTATTTATATTAAATAATACAGTGCAATCATAGTGATAAAAAAATTCGAATTTGTACATCGGAAAAAATTTTTCTCATAAGTGAACACAAGATAATGATGAAGATAGAAGTAGGCAACAAACAGGCAATTTCATCATCTGGCCCATTAGCTCAGTTGGTTAGAGCGTCGTGCTAATAACGCGAAGGTCGTGGGTTCGATCCCCCCATGGGCCAAAAATTTTTTACACTTTTTTTCGAAATTATTTTGAAAGAAATGTAAAATAAAGTCGATCTTATATGTAAAAGAAATCAAAAACTTTCTACACACCACCTACAAAAAAAAATTATATTTATAGTGAAAATAAAATATGCTGAAATAAGTATGTACGAAAACACCCGCTCCAGAAATCAGCTTTCCTCCTCTCTTCCAGATATCCTATAAGATCTGTCCTTAGTTTAAATCTTCCTTTTCCGTGCCTCTGGCCTGTACGCAGTACATGGCACGTTAATGGAAAAAAGTAAAGTAAAAACAAAAAAATTGATGGAATACGTTGTTATATTTCTGAATAAAATAATCGTTAAAATATAAACATAGATTAAAATGAAATAAAACTCTTTAATTATAACTAAATAAAATTAACAAATGTGAATTTAAATAAAAACAATACATATATTTCACAGGTTAAACTTGTAGTTTCATACACATAAAAAAAAAAAGGAAGAAGATTTCAAATTACATTGAAAATATTGCGTAACCATTATTAAGTTTCTTCATTTAAACATATATTTGGAATTCATTCAACGTAATATTAAATAGGTACATTTTATACATTAAGAAGTATAATCCATAGTTTTAATGTATTCCACAGCAGAACAAAACTGAACCCACCAATATTGTTCTTCGCCTTGTAACCGCGTCCCATAAAAACTATTTATGTACTGAATAGTAGACAATAACGATGGTGGGTTAGCCTGAAAAATTACACGTGCGATTGGAATTGATGTTAACACACATTTTACACAATAAAACTTCATACTCACCATGATAATCACGTAAACTAAAACTGGAACTAAACTATCAGCCGATGGTACAGAATTATTACAAGCTAGACATAATAAGTTTTGAATGGTTTGCGTGCATCGCAAAATGCAACCCAATTTTTCGGCGGGAATTTTATACGCTGACATTGCAATTAGCTCCTCTTGAGCAGCGGGCCAGGGACATTCGTAGTGATATTTCTACAATGAAAAAATTAACGATAAGCTCTCAAACATAAGTTTTCTACAAAACTAATTGCATATATCATATATATGGACAAGCAGCTTTCAGTGCAAATGGACTTACTTTAGGAATGCATAAATCTTTGTGATTTGGCGTGATTATTTTGCTTAATTTTTTTATGTGCTCGTGTAGAACTCTGTAATAAACGAAGCCGTTAAGTTAGCGCTCGAATATGTTAATATTAGCATTGCGACATGCTATTAAAATATATTACACATGTCCCTTTCGAATACGTACTCATCGCGTGATATATCTCCATCTCCATTAGGGAACATGGCGTACATATATACACGAGAAATCACAGATCTTTCTATTGCTGCTTTAATTGCTTCAAGTTGCTGATCACTCACTCCTTGCCACATTACGTCGTTATCAACTTGCTTTTCAAGAGTCGATAAGAAATTCCTTAGAAGATCGTTTTTTTCATCGGCTAACGTTAAATTATGAAATTCAGTGGCGAACTGTAAAAGCTGTTGTTCTTTTTTTTGTAAAAATATTCGAACGCATATTGATGCGAAAAAGTTCTTACAGACTTCTTGTTCACATTTAATTCGTTTCATTAAACTACGCAGGAAATAATAAAAATTACAGAGCACCCTTTTTTAATTTATTCAACGATATAGGATCAGAGCATTACCGATTTAGATGGGCTGTAATCGAAAGTAATGTTTGTCGACATCGCATTAAATACGATAAGTAAGGAGCTCTCGCTTTATATTCCTTCTTCAATACGTCCAAAAGGTAACCACATCTGAAAAAATAAGATTACATAAACAGTAACCAAATATTAAAATTATATCAATTTAAAATAAAACTTGAATTATTTACTTTTGGTCATCAAATGACTTTACGCAGCGTACGGTTTCGTGTAGATGTGCCGTAAGGGCTCTATCTTTCAAATGAATGGCTTCGGCCAACTGTAGTTGGAGGAATGCCACCAATACATTGTGTTTTTGACACCAAGCTTCTTTCTGTGATCGAAAATACAAGCACGAGGTAATTAGTCGATAATCATTCCGCTGTAATGATACAAAAAATCATCCCTCCAACTTACCAAACTTCTCAAATCATTACTAGTGCATGGTAACTGCTGAATTTCCGCATTACTTAAAACATATCTCAATTTTTTCTTCGCATTTTCGAACATGAAAGTTTCGCTATGAATGTTCAACTCAGGCTTGTTACTTTCTTCGTTTTGACTGATGTTGGAGTCTTCATTTGGTCTGTTTTCGGTATTTTTGCTCTCCGATTCGGCTGCAACGGCAGCCGCTGATGTACTCGGACCATTTGTTTGTTTAGTTCGATACTTGGCTAGGATATCGTCTGATGTATTTGTATCTAAAATGAAATCTTTTAATGATTACAAAAATTCAATTCGAATTTATCCCTTAAATTAAAACATGTACAAAAAAAAATATATATTTTGTCATCCAAGTCGGATAAGAATATTTTGTTTGCATCAAAATGTCGAGTATGCAATAACATTCATTTTTATTGAAAATCTTTCAACTTTTTTTTTTCTTTTGTTAAATATTCTATCTCAAAATCCAATCTATATAAGATGTGCATTTATGTTTAGTAATTCTTTCAACACAATACTTGTTAAAAATAAACGAATGGAATGAATTGAAATAATATGTAAAACTAACAAGTTCGTTTTTGGATTTTTGACTAATTAAATTTTACAAATTTCATTTCGAAAACCTTATTTTGGCGTTTTCATCAACTTGTCTTCGTTTGTTTTCGTAGTGAACGTACTTCATTAAAAATACAAAAATTCTGCAGGAAAAAGGCTGAAATACGTACAAAATACGGTACGTGATACAGCAGCCGGTTTCGATTTGTTATTCGAATCCGTACGATTATTGACCTTCATTTTGGCATTCAATTCTTGCATCATTTTAACGTTATTGTTATACTGCACAGCTAATGAACCAGAGGTAGATTCGTCCCTGAAAAATTTCGCTCAAAATAATACACTAAACAACGTAGACAATGAGAATATTCAAATTTCTATAACTCACCATTGAGAGGCGTTATCTCTTCCACGTCGGTTTTTAAACGCGAGTTTGAAATTTTTGAAAAATCCACTTCGTTGTTTATTTCTATCATCGTCCTACCAAAAGATTTCAATTAGATTTTTCATTTCCTCTTTTTCTTTAAAGAATAAAAAAAACCTACTTTATCTCCCTTCTCTGCGGTTTTATCAAAACTAATAGATTTGATTACAGTTGAAGATTTAGTATTTTTTTCACTCGCCAGAGTTACAGCAGATCCATTGGCCACCGAAACGGAAGAGCTTGAGGTCGTTGTAATAGTCATCGTAGACATATTAGAAGCCAAGGAAACAATTTGGTTCGAAGAAACGTGTTCTGAAAAATGATGCATTATTTAAATCTCATTATTTGAAAGTCATTGTGCTACACTGACGGTAAAAATTATCTAACCACTAAATGTGAATTGTTTATTTTGCACATTGTCATTTTCAGCTATGCCCGCCGAACTACAACTACTGCTTACAGACGCTGCACTACTTATACTCACGCTAGCAACATCGCCACCGGTAACTCGTATATCTTCGGAATCCATACTAGCCTTTAAAAAATATAAAAATTAAAATATCACTCAGTTTTATCCTATTCGACTGTTTCAATGGATGTATTTATTAACTTGGTGACTGGAACTTGATCTGGACTGCGAACTAGTTGAACTCCGTGATAAATTGGCCAAATTAGAGCGCGTACTCGTTTCGCTAACTGGAACTGCTGGATTGTCCAATAGCTCTGCCGATCCAATAACGTGAATCAAATTTCCAGATTCTTCTTTTTGAAACATAACGTGTGACGGAGTAGGATCTGAATGAAAAAAAAACGTAAGCAGCCATGCCGCATTACTGGAGCTGAGTTTTTAACTGGGGCTTGTTTTGATTTAGTAATAACCTTGTTTAACCGTTCATCACTACAGGCCACACCCAATACCAAGTCTGAAAACCCCTACCCTATCCTTTCCAAAAACACTTGAGAAATTCAATTTGGCACAAATGTAGTATTTCTTGCCATGACATAATCATGCGAACACATATTTCTCAAATTATAACTATTTGAGGGTCCTCAAATTATCTTCAAATTTTGTAAATCCGCCATTTTGGATCCATTTTGACTCAAATTTAAGTGGTTATATTCCGGTCACAAACTAATCCTACACACAAAGTTTGACCATTCTAGGCCGATTTGGTGATGAGATATGGAAGATTCATGAAATTTCCTGCAGCAATTTCCCCTCCAAAAGCCGTTTTTTGCTCTAACTCCCCTCCAAAATCACTGAGGAAGCTAAAATCAAAATACGTTTGTCACTTGGGCTCATTTTATCATATGACACAGCAATAAAAAATTTTCGACCCCTCCTGTACCCCCCCACTATTTTAGGTTGGTAACCCCGCCTTCCCCCTCCAACATCATGTATGGAAGTGAATTCGGGATATAGTATACAACTTATCCCCAATAACCATATGAATTCATATTAATTACATTTTTACCAACTTGAGGCTCCTCAAGCTCTACTCAAAATTTTGATAATCCGCCATTTTGAATCCATTTTGATCCAAATTCAAGAGGTCATATTGTGGTCACCAACTAACCTCACACACAAAATTTGACCTCTTTAACTTGATTTGGTGGGGAGATATGGAAGATTCAAGAAATTTCATGACTCAAAACTTCCTCAAAAAGCCGTTTTTTGATCTAACTCCTCTCAATATGCACTCAAGAAGCTGAAATTTGGATATGTTAGTATCCGTGACTCACTCTTTCATATGAAATCAAAAACGAAAAATTTGAGCTATTTGCCCCTTCTCCAGCCTCCCTCAAAATTTGAGTGATCCGCCATTTTGAAATTTATCGAAAAAACAAAAAAACAATTTTTGCGCATTTTCAAGAAGAGTCTCTCACCAAATTTTGAGCGAATTTTATGAATACTCGTCGGCGCTACGCGTGGGGAAAAAAAATATATATATACGAAAAAGTTGGACATTTGCCAGATGATTACAAATGGTCTAAAACGCAAAGATTTGAAGACCCCACCCTCCCCCGACCTTCCCTTCCCAAATCAGGTAGGCTGTAATAGCTATCGTTTTGTTAAAAACTCAGCTAAAAATAGGTTCAAATCGAAAAGCGTTACATTTATTTCAAAACCAAATCATAAATCACGTGCGAACTACGTAGAAAAATAAAATCAAGAAAAAAATGATTTAACAATAAGAAAAACACTAACTCGAAGTTGTTGGTACATCTTCAGCATTCACATCTACTCCTTCGCCACGACTTTCCACTTCTGATCTAGTCGTGATATCCGAGCTGAAAAATACATAAAATGAACCACTATCCGAGTACAACGATTAACAGCTTATTTAAAAGCATCGTGATTTCATTTACCGAGCCATACTGGCGGTATCGTCGGTATCCACCTCGGTCACCCGGTCCGAATCTGAAACTACAACATCGGTGCTCCAACCTTCGGAGGCGGTTTCTGAGATGTCTACCAATCCGAAATTTGCATTTTGGAACATAGCTAAAGCATCGCTCGAGGAAAACACCGAACTAGCATTGGCCGAATTATTCGATTGATTTTGCTCAATATTTTCCGAATCACTGGCCAGCACGTCGGTGCTCCAAGTATCTGATACCAATGAAACTGTTTCGTCGCCGGCTATCAACGATAAAACATTGTTGATCAATAATTTTACTTTATGCCAAGTACATCAATTTTGGTACCTACAATGGGGCAAATTTTTTATTTCGAATTTTCCAAATTTATCGTCGAGATCGAATCGTGGTTGTTTTGCTTGCGATGGAGGAGGAGGTGGTACAGCTCGCTCCATTGCATTCGGTTCTTCGTTTTCGTTTTCCATTATTTGAGAAGACGGAGTATCGCGTCCTGTAGAAATATCGTTAATTGAATGTTAGCATAAGCATAAATTATGATCAGTAAGATGACATTTAAATCGTTATTATTTTGCTGTTATACAGAGTATTTCAATTCAGTGAGCTCTTTCATAACACATATTGGGCTTACTCAACAAACATTATCTATGATTATTTTCCTACCCTAATTGCTGAAGAGGTCGAGATACAAAGATTGCAAAAATCGCTTCCATTGCTGCCAATTTTTCATCGGTAATACTACATTGCACATTCTACGTACAATTTGGCGCAAACAGCATTTTTTCAATCCGACTTGAATGATGAAAAAAAAAATGAAACTAATCATTATCAAGGTAAAAATACTTTTCTTCAGCCTTTTATGTCTCGAGCCCTTCAAGAAGTAGGGTAAGCTAATTATCATACATGAGAGTTACATTAGTAACCTTAGTACGTGGTATGAAAGTACTCGTAATAAGATGAAACACCCTGATGGTCGAAATTCAAATTACATTCATTCTTACGTATAACTGGACATACAATATCAATTAATTTATTAAAATTTGAGTAATCTGGAAAAATAAATTTTATAATTAATTGAACCAACCTGATATATTAGGAGTACCTCGACCCGAAACATTGGCTGATATCATATCAGATAAGTTATCGTTTTGATCTTCGGCTTCTAAGTCGATGGAGGAGTCTTCACTTTCGTTAGAACCAGCTTCTGATACTACTTCTACGATGTAATGAAAATGTCAACCAATTCAATTGTCAAATAATGCAGACGAAACGAAGTTGTAAGCAATAACTGTTAAATTAAATTTACCTTCACCGTCTTGCGAGGAGCAACAAGTACTTAAAGTTTTAGTCTGAGACGTAGGCGGTTCGACGCAATTGTTCACATTTATAAGCGTATCGCAAACGCCATTTTCAATTATGTTACAGTTTTCCCCT
>CM019754.1:2910874-2996365 GCA_009761765.1 Phenacoccus solenopsis
AAAGATGTGCACGAAATTGTGTTGGTAGGAGGCAGTACCCGAATTCCTAAGGTGAATGAATAAATTTGCATAATATGTTCATTTGAACAACAGAAATATTAATACCAAAAATTACTTACAGGTTCAACAACTAGTCAAAGAATACTTTAATGGCAAAGAACCAAGTCGCGGAATTAATCCTGATGAAGCTGTTGCCTATGGCGCTGCTGTTCAAGCTGGTGTATTATCTGGCGAACAAGATACTGATGCGATCGTATTACTTGATGTCAACCCACTTACATTGGGTATCGAAACAGTAGGAGGCGTTATGACGAAACTTATTCCGAGAAATACCGTAATTCCCACAAAAAATCTCAGATCTTTTCCACAGCGTCTGATAATCAAAACACCGTCACTATTCAGTATGTTTTTAAATAGTATTTAAAAAAATTGAAAATATCGTATTGTTCCATACAATTATCATCTGTCTTCGCATTTTTCTTAGGTTTTTGAAGGAGAAAGACCGATGACGAAAGATAACCACCCTCTCGGTAAATTCGATTTAACTGGAATTCCCCCTGCTCCCAGAGGTGTTCCTCAAATTGAAGTCACTTTGAAATCGATGCTAATGGCATATTACAGGTAAACAAATTTTACCTAGAATATCATCATTCATAATTCAAGTTCTATAGTTTAAAAATCTCCTTCATTTCAAACTAGGTGTCTGCCGAAGATAAAGGAACGGGTAATAAGGAAAAGATTGTCATTACAAACGATCAGAATAGACTAACTCCTGACGACATCGAACGAATGATTAAGGATGCAGAAAAATTCGCCGACGATGACAAAAAACTAAAAGAACGAGTGGAATCACGCAATGAATTAGAATCATACGCATATTCGTTGAAAAATCAGATCTCAGACAAAGATAAATTGGGAGCTAAAGTAATTTTAGTCTTTAATTTTTAAATGCTAGGCTATTCTTTTGAAAAAAAAAAAAAAAAAACATTCATTAATTTATTATTTATTACAGTTGTCCGAATCAGACAAAGTAAAACTCGAAGAAGCCATTGATGACAAAATTAAATGGTTAGAATCCAATCAAGATGCGGACGGCGAAGCATTCCAAAAGAAAAAGAAAGAATTAGAAGAAGTAGCTCAACCAATTATTGCGAAGTTGTACCAAAGCACAGGTGGCATGCCACCTCCACCAGCCGGTGGTGCAGGCGATGAAGAAGAAGAAAGAGATGAATTATAAATTTCCATTTTTGATCCCTCGAGTCAAACTTGTTTTGATGTTTTATGTAAAATCTTAAGAAAGACTGTTTTGCTATTTGTAAAATATGTTAACTTTTCCTGCCAAGAAGTACATTTTCCGCTTCGTGGGAAGTTAATGCGGTAAAACAGTATGAAATTGCATTTAGAACGATCGGCAAATTTGATGCATTTTAGTAAAGGTAAAATGTATTTCTCACTTGAAGAAAGATAATTCATTTTGTTATCACAATTTTTTACCACGAATTTATCCTAATGATGATATTTTGATTATTCCTAATAATCTTCATTCGTCTTGTTCGTTATGTATGTAATTTATTTGAATAACAATTTGTTATCGCGGTTTTTTTCCTGCGAATGTGTCCTAAAATTTTATATTGTTCATATTACTTTAATTCACTTCATTCGTTGTCAATGTGGCTTATTGTAAATAATGTACAACTGTTATTTATTTATTTTTCTTTCCTAATTTTTTTTTTTAATAAATTTTTTTCAATTGAAAATGATTTGTAATTATTCTTGCAGAATCGTAAATTCATCAATGAAGGAATACTATCCTTTCACTGTTAAAGAGAACAGAACAAAAAATCATAATTTGTTCTATGCTCAGTAATTTTCAAAACGTCCTATGCATTCCTGCTTCATTACGATACTATGATCTTTGATTATACTATATAATAAGAGACTATAATAGCGTTCGATTGGAATTAGCTTAGAATAAGGTACGAAATGAGTTTGAAATATTATTTTGAAAAACTTGGTAAGCAACGCGCATGCACAGGAATTTTGGTTTTTATTGGTAGGAACTAAAATCTCAGCGCATGCGCGTAGCGTACCAACATTCAGATAGGAATTTGTTATCAGAACACTGAGTTGGTTAAAAATATCCGAATTTGGAATTTTCTTGATAAACTTTTAGATCGAAATGTCTGCTAAAAAATCATCTATAAGTTATTCCTCTTCGGATGGGAAAGTACCTTTTTTGATTGGCGTTGCTGGAGGTACCGCAAGTGGTAAGGTAAGTGTGGCATCCCAAACTGACTAATAATATTGACATTTTCTCGCTGTTATTTTTCGCTCCTTTTTTTTGATTATTTATTTCATAGTCCACCGTGTGTAAAAGAATCATGGAAAAATTGGGTCAGGCTGTTATGGATCATAAGGAAAGACAAGTCGTATGCATTAGTCAAGACAGTTTTTTAGAGAGCTAAACCCAGTTGAACGCAGTAAAGCGTTGAAAGGACAGTTCAATTTTGATCATCCTGGTAAGAATTGAAGACATATTATTTTGAAATTTAAATTTTACTCCTTCAGTTGAATTATATTAATTTTACAGATGCATTTAATGAGGACTTGATGTACGAAACATTGAAAACAATATTAGATGGTGAAATTTGCACAATACCCGTTTATGATTATAAAACTAATTCTTTGTACGAGTATAATCAAGTAATCTTAAAATCCGAACCAGACCACTCTTAAAACTAATATCATTACTTTTTTGTATTTTCTAGTAGTAAAGACCAACAAATAGTTATCTATCCTGCTGATGTAGTACTTTTCGAAGGAATTTTGGTTTTCTATTTTCCATCCGTTAGAGAGTTATTTCATATGAAATTATTCGTAGACATGGATTCAGATATGCGATTAGCTGACAGAGGTGGGTGCTGTTTTCTCAGTTTAAATTTTTGTTTCATTATTTCGAATGACATTTATGTTCTGTTTCCAACTTAGTTACTAAAGATATAATGGAAAGAGGCCGTGATCTGGATCAAGTTTTGAATCAATATATGACATTTGTGAAACCAGCTTTCGAAGAGTTCTGTCTGCCGGTAAATAAATGATAATATTTTCGATATAAGTTGAATTACATCGTTATTAACATTTATAACTGTTATATACAATTATAAATTTTTCAGACCAAAAAATTTGCTGATATTATAATTCCGAGAGGAGCTGATAATGCTGGTAAGTAATGATCTTGAAACTGATACACTTGAAGAAATCAAATTAATTGGTATTAATATTTTTTCCTTCATATTTACAACAGTCGCTATTGATCTAATTGTTCAACATATTCGAGACTTTTTAAACAACATTCGATACAATGGGAATGAAAATAAAATTAATACCACTCAACTAGCAAGATTACACTGAATAAAAGGTCATTTTTAGAAACGCTGCCATCATTGAAACAGTTTTACTTTCATTTTAACGAACTATTTTTACCTAATTTTGATTGTTAAATAATTTGTTACTAGTCCGTTAAAATTTGTAATTTATGATTAATGTGGATTACTCTTATGATTTGTGTATCCTATTTCTAAAATTTTATTTACAATGTTCAGTTTTTAAAATAAAATCTAAAACCTAGTATTACGAGTTAAATATGGGTAACAAAATGCACTTGAAAGAAAATCACATAGAACAAAATATTTCTAGCAGATTTTTGAATAATGGGTGATTGTTTCCATGGCTCACCGATAAAATTTCTTTAGCTTCATCATAGTACGTTTTGGCTGCTAAAATATCGCCTTTTAGAAGCATCAGTTTCAGAAGCTTCATGTTCAGAAGTCCAACCAGTGGATGATATTTTCGGTAATACGTTCTGAAATTCACTGGACGTAAAGTAACGAATTTTGTAAGATTAATGTGACATACAAATGCATACCTAAAGCTTGGTAACAATTTTTCCCCATAATTTATAGCGTCCTGCCATCTCTCTGCATACACACAGGCTTCAAACATCAAATCTAATGTCTTCACCCGGCATAAGTTCAATTCATACAAAATACTATCTTGCTTATTCAAGATGGGTTCACAAACGTTAATGCCTACAAGAACGTAAACATTTTATGTAGATGATTACTATTAAAAAAGCACGGCGTGAGAATATAGTGATATATTCCCAAAACTCTACTAACAATTCGCGTCTGTACTCTTCATATTTTTAAGATGATAATCGAAAAGCTGAGTCACTTCGCGGAATTGATCGATACGAGCTTTAGAAACTACACTTTGACAATGGGCGCAACTTAATTCGCTGTTAATGTTCTATAAATTAAAATTTAGTAGAATATACGAGTATTATAAAAATTGGCAAAAAAGTTGAGTTTTTCTTATTGACATTGATAGGAAGACTACTTACTTCTGGAACGTAGACATATCTGGAACAGTTTTTTTTGGGACAAATCATCGACTTCATCAAATTATCTTCATCCTCATTACAACATCGTTCGCAATCACATATAAAATAATACATTGATTGCAACTCATGTTTCCTATGATCACTGTGATTTAAAACATCTATGTAAGATATTTTCGCCTGGAACAAAAGAGACAATTCTTCAAAAGAGTGAAACAAAATTATTATTAAGTACACCGAGTGTATACAATTCGATATGTATTTACGTTATTCCATTGAAAGTTTGGTATACTTTTTATAGTTCTAATATGAATGGTTGTCCCTTCGAATACAGCAACTGCATTAGGCTCACATGAATGATCAAGAATGGAAGCAGTTAAATAAATCCCAGTGCCGATACTATTCATATCATTATCCAAAATATTAAAGCTATTTATACACATCTGCGAAAAAAATTAAGAATTTTTTCAATAGTTAGTTTTGCTATTTAAGTTCGAGCATAGACCATCTTTCATACCTTTCCAAAAATTTCAAACATTTTTTTTTCATCCAATGGATATTTTTCACCAAAAAATGAAGACAAAATCATCATTATTGAATGAAAATGTTCGAGTCTTTTTTTATCCTCTTTCAAGTCTTCATAATCTGTAACGAAAAGGTATCAAATTTAATCGTGAAGACACAGGCACTTGCAAGTGGCAACTTCAATAATGATTAAGAAAACACTCACGAGACATAAGATCAGCAAATGCTCGATGTTTGGCATTGTAAGGATTTTGGCAAACATTTACTTCATTACTTGCATTCGCCTAAATTGTAAAATAAAATATTTCAATGACAGGAAGTTTCTATTTAAGTCGAGAAAAACTTTCAATCATCTAACATTTAATTTTAAAATAATTCTTATAATCAAATGAGCAGAATCGGGTAGAATGTTTGGGAGCATTTTAGCTAAACTGGTGCATTCTAATTTATGAATTGACCAAGCAGATCTTTGACAGTTCTTACTGCAGTAATACACATATAGACATTGTGAACACTTTTTTAGTTCAGATCTGAAATGATAAAAAAATAATCACACGGACTCATTACTAAATAATGAAATAACAAAAAAATGTGCAGTAATAATGTATTCAAATCAAATACCACACATACGAGGTGAAACAATAATTGCATTTCTCTTTCAGCAATGAAGATTTCAAAACGAAGGCAAAAGGTTTCTCGGAAAGAATAGTTACTCCTTTCTTACTCATGTCTCAGGGTATAGGTGCACCAAGGTACCAAATACGAAAATTCATATTTTCACTAAAATAATGATGACTGCAGTGATGAGGTTATTGAGGGAGCTTGAGATACGAAATATAAATAAGTAACATATGAATATCTTTGAATATCGCAAAAAATCAATCGAGAATTTTGTTTTCTTCTCATTTTTTCCTAATTTTTTAAACCGGTGTATTCGGCGCGTTATCAACATTATCAGAGCTTGGTAGAGCGAGACAAAATGAAAACAAATAAATTAATAATTCTTGATCCATCGCTAGGAGCGCTCTTCTAAACTTCTGAAAGTTCTGATTGGATCTTTAACCTGCCGTTGTTAACATGGGGGAATTAGTAGACCTCTCAATGTAACCAACGCGCTAGGTCGCACTCCCTCTATCTATTTTAGAAACCGCTAGAGAGCGCTGCGAAATTGACAAAATGTACACTTTTATTTCCTCTCATGAATAACCATAATGTATTTTTTCCATTCACATTTTCCCAGGAGGAAAACAGGAGTGTACCAAAATTTGCTTTATGTAACGCTCTCTAGCGGTTTTTAAGATAGATAGAGGGAGTGCGACCTAGTGCGTTGGTTACGTCGAGAGGTGTACTATACATCTTAGACCATTTAGTATTTAACATAGACCGCGCTAACTGATAAGAACCTGGTCTCAACATATGGGTGATTCTATAAGCGATTCAGTTCCAAACAAACACAATTTATCAATAATTTTATTAGCTATATGAAATGAATACGTGATTATTAACTTTTTAAATAATTCTTTTCGTAATTCTTTTAACAAATTACTCTTTTATGTGTAAAAAAAATAATTTTTCCTATGACTCAGTGATTTCTATTACGTTGAAACAGTTCATCAAAAAAGGTTACGGAAGAATGCAGAACCCAGTTTTCGAGTAGAGTTTGCATGGTATTTCTTTATTTAGTTTCACTCATATGTTTTCAAAAGATCTCATTTGACTTGAATTAAAATTTTTTTTGGACTTTAGAAATCACTAACACATTGCGTTCTGTTTCAACTAAATAAAGAAATACCATGCAAACTCTACTCGAAAACTGGGTTCTGCATTCTTCCGTAACCTTCTTCGACGAACTGTTTCTGTTTTCGGGGTAGAGAATGCCTCTTCTGCAAAGTGCAGGGCACATATTTTTGCAGATTTTGAGAATTCGTATGGTGGCAGTACATCACAATTCCTAAGCCATCTTTCCCTCGCATCTTTTTCTTTAGGAAGTATGTAAAACACATTGACTGCGAAATAAAGCATAAAAGCCATAAATACTTACTTAAACCTTGAAATCGTCGAATCTCGATCACCACAAGCAATGCAGGTTTCAAAAATCATATTCATTAATTCATTTTAACACATTTTCAACATTAATAAAATAAAAACCCGGGAAAAAAATCTTGATAATCACTGATAATTCAATTTGTTTGGAACTGAATCGCTTATAGAATCACTCATATCGTTGAGAGGAAAATATCAATCCAGCCAATGCTTTCTATATTTCGTTGAGTTTAGGTTACGGTTACAGTTATATAGGTTTAATTAAGTTTAGTAGGTTATTTGTCACATCTGTGACTTGATGGTTTTTCGTAAGTTTTGTTCTGTTCCGTTAATGTTAAGTTTAAGTTGAAGTTTCTTGCTGTTTAAAGTTCTCGTTCTAATAAAGTTTTGGTTGAAAGTTTACCTGTGTAATATTCATTCCAAAGTGGTAGCAGTCGCGTGTGATACGAAAATGGCAAAATATTTCAATATTCCGGGCATGTCGGATTACATAACAGATTCAGAAAATGAGACTGACGAACACGATTACCACAAGATCGATTCAAAACGGCGTGCTTCGACAGAAGATGAGTATCAAACATCTAAGAAAAAGTTTAAAATAGATTTACCGTCGTTAGCTACCAGGGTTGAGCGTTTTAAACAAAAATGTTTAAAACACGTGTTTAAAACGTGTTTTAAACGGGTAAAAAAAACAAAATGAAATTTTAAACAAAATTTTGTTTAAAATGTGTTTAAAACGTTTTTTTTTGTTTTAAACATGTTTTTTATTCTCCTCGTGTTTTTTTTTTAAATTTCCGGTATTTAACCAAAGAAATACGATATATGAATAAGTTTACCAGAACTAGAACGCTAGAGACGAAGAATTTTCTCACTGCGGAGGCAACATCTAGAAAATCAAAATTTTCAATTTTTCAATTTTCAATTTTCATTTTTAATAATGCTTTATCATTTTGACCTTTCGTTAGTAGGTGTTTCTAATAACTTCAATGAAATAATTAAAACTTGTAAAACAATAATAATAATGGTTAATTAAAAGTTGTAAAACATTAATAATAATGGTTCTTCTTCAAGAGAGAGAAAGAGAGAAAAAAACTGTTTAAAACTAGTTTTAAACAACGTTTTAAACATGTTTTTTTTTTCATGAAGGTTTTTTGTTTTAAAACAGAAAACCTGTTTTAAAACAAAAAAAAACAGTTTTTTGTTTTTTTTCAAAAAAAAACGGTTTTTTAGCAACCCTGTTAGCTACATTAATACCACCATTCGTACTGTCAAAAGGAATTAATTTTACATCCTGGAAAAACGTCCTTCAAAATGAATTACGTTCGTTTGGTCTTGAATTTATGTTAGACGAGCACCAGCCGATCGACCTAACCGATATAGAAATGAAGAAGGCAGTTGGTTGGACAAACGCTTTCATACTGTCAAGAGTTCACGATTCGTATAAACAAATTATTGCTGATTTGGATAACCCAAGAGAAATGATCCATATGCTTGAAAATATAGTACAACCAGTAATACCAGAAGCCAGATTTGCGGTAAAACGATTATTTCAAACGATAACTATGCGAGACGATGAAACAGTTGAAAAATTTATTAATCGATTTGATGCCACAAAAAAGAAGATGGAGCTGTACGATACAAATAACGTTCAGAATAAAGCAAGTAGAGAAGTAGATGCTGTGGATAATTTTCTTGCTGCAATTAAACATAGATACGGTAGTGTAGTTACTCAATTCAACTCTAAACCCGAGAAAGAAAAAACGTTAGCTACGTTAAAAGGAATTTTGATGGGAGAGGAAGCTACGATTAACGATAATGAAGATAGAATGAGTAAAATTGATGGCGACAAAACGGCGGCTATGGTCGAAACGAAGCATACATTCAATAATCAAAATCGAGGATCAAATTTCAAGCGAGGAAGGTTTACAAATCAAGTTAATCCGAGTCGTGGGTTTCAATCAAGGCGTGTCAACTCAGGTCGAGCTCTCAGAAGTTTTCGAGGAAGAGCACGTTTTAATCCGTATCAAACAGTAAAACGTTGTACTCGATGCGGAAAAGCAAATCACAGCTATAAAGAGTGTTACAATCCAAAATGGCTATGTTACGCTTGTAATATGCTTACAGATTCACACCAAGGTTGGAACTGTCCGACAAATAAAATCGCTGCGCTGAATGATCAGAAAAAGTTTCCTCAGAAAAAACCAGATAAGCCAAATGCGCTCTTAGTTCAAACAGGTGATACGGATGTTGTTGAAGGTCTCAAATATCCAGGTAAAGTTGTTTATAAATTTATTTCAGATTCAGGTGCAGATGAACATTTTGTTAATTCGTTAGAAGGTCTTTCTAATGTTCGCCCTGTTGATTCTATTCGCCTTCGTAATGCAGATGTAAAATCAAAGTTAA
Organism: Phenacoccus solenopsis; assembly: GCA_009761765.1. Lineage (NCBI taxonomy): Eukaryota > Metazoa > Arthropoda > Insecta > Hemiptera > Pseudococcidae > Phenacoccus > Phenacoccus solenopsis. Next base: position 2,920,245 of record CM019754.1, read on the forward strand.
AAATAACTCATGTAGGCGAAATCATTGCTAAAAAAGATGATGGTGAAGATTTAATAATTACTAATGTGTATTATTCTGCCGATTTGTTTCAAAATCTGTTTTCTTTACGACAAATGGTTAATAAAGGGGCGAAGATTAGCCTTGATAATAATAAGATTCTTATCACTGATAAACAAGGTAATCTAATAGTTCAAGGTAAATATGATGGTCGTTTTTGGTGGTTAAGTCTTGAGAAATCAGATAAATTTTGGGCAAATTTTAGTGTGTTTACCGACAATTTAAAGATAAATGATAAAAACGAGGGGAGTAAAGGAGTTAAAAACAAAGTTCGAAGTGTAAATGATAAAAATGAGGGGAGTAAAAAAGGTAAAAATAAAGATCAAAGTTCTTATAATAAAAACCAAGAAAGTAAACAAAGTAACCAAAAATTTCGTACAATGGATGATGTAAAGCTTTCATCAACATTAAATGATCACGATTACAGTAGAACTGAATCATTTACATATAAAGATATTACAGACGCTGAATCGTTGTGTAAATATTTAAATATAGAAGCCGAAATGAATCTTAACGATGTGAAGACGCTTTCAAATGAAAATGTCAAAACATTGAAAGATTCAATAGGGATGCTGTGGCATTTAAGATTGGGCCATGCATCAAAAGTTTATTTAGAGTATGCTTCAAAGATTATTCCAGAATTGAAAAATATAAAGTTTACCAACGATATTCTTGATTGTACTGATTGTAAACTGGCTAAGGCTACAAAACTATCAAATAACACAGTTCGACAACGATTTGAAGAGCCATTACACTGTATACATACAGATTTAATGGGTCCAATCGATCCTCCTACTGTTAAACATGGAGCAAAATATATCGTAAGTTTTATTGACGATGCTACGAGGTATGCTATTTCGTATCCGTTAACTGAGAAGAAATTTGTGTATGTAGCGTTTGAAAATTATTTACGTGAGGTTAGGAGAATTAGAGGACCGAATACAAAAATAAGTTTAGTAAGGAGAGATAATGGTACAGAATATGAAACAGTTGAAATGAAACAGATTATGGAGAGGGAAAAAATCGAAATTGAAACAACTCCTCCGGCTTCATCTAATTTGAATGGTACAGCTGAAAAGTTTAATCGTGACATAATGAATAAAACGAGAGTTTTATTAATTAGTGCAGGTTTCCCAGATGGTATGTGGGCGTATGCTTTAAGTTTTGCAGTTGATGTTCATAACAGAACACCAAGAAGCTCAGTTAATTTCAAATCTCCATACGAACTGTTTCATAATCGTAACTGTACAGTAAGGTATATTCGAAGGTTTGGTAGTCTTGGTTTTGCGTATACACCGGTTGCAGCAGGTAAAAAGGTATGTGAAAGAGCTGCGCGAGGTTTTCTAGTTTATTGTGCACCTACTCATTATGTGTTAATTCAACCAGCTACAGGAAAAATAATACGATCTCAGAATGCTGTATTTATTGAGTCAAAGGTGTATAAAGATTTTTATCCGAAAGAAGCTGAAAATGCATTATCGAAAGGTAATTTTATAACACAAGAGAAAGATGATGAATGGTCAATCGAATCATATGTGAAAGATCCTGTGAACGATCCCAAAATTAATTCTTCAAGTTTGATTGCGATTACTGAGTCAGGTTCTGAAATAAAATCGGAAGAAAATTCTGAATTTATTCGAGAAAATTTTATTAATTGTTTCAATGCACAGGTACTTGATAAAAGTAAACAAGATGAAAGTTACCAAGGTAAAAAAGATTATCGAACCTCGATCGTTCAAAGAAGCAATGTGCAGTGAAGAAAAAGATAATTGGCTAATTGCCATAAACAATGAATTTGAATCCCAAAACAAAAACAAATCATGGACGCTAATTAATAAAGATACGTTACCTAAAAATACACCAATTCTAAAATCAGGTTGGATTTTTAAATGTAAAACAACCCCAGATGATTCGATTAAGTTTAAAGCTCGTTTAGTGATAAAAGGTTACGGTGACAAAAATTTATATGATTTAACCGAAATTTATTCGCCGGTAGCGAGAATGATGGACGTTCGATTCTTCTTATCAGTGGCAAATAAATTCGAATTAGAGATTCATAGCTTAGATGTTACTACAGCATTTTTACATGGTACATTAGAGAAAAAAGTTTATATGGCTATTCCCGAGGGTTATAAAGATAGAGAAATGTTATCAAAAACAAAAGTTTGTCAAGTTGATAAAGCTATTTATGGTCTCAAAGTTAGTCCAAAAACGTGGTATAATAAAGTAAAAGAAGTTTTATCAAAATTGGGTTTTCGTCCGTATGTTTTTCAATCCTGTATTTTTGTTTGGAGGAAAAATAATCAGTTCACTTTATTACTTCTTTATGTTGACGATATGATGATCATAGGTAATTGTTCTGACAAAATAAATGATTTGAAAAAGAAATTAGGTGAAGCTTTTGAAATCAAAGATTTAGGTGCCCCGAAAAAGTTTGTAGGTTTTGAAATAAAAAGAAATAAAGACAATAAGACCATTTTATTGCATCAGAAAACGTTAATCGAAAAAATACTTAAAAAATTTGGTATGACAGATTGCTCTCCATGTGATACTCCTGGTTTAACGATATCAGCTGAAAAGAAAATTACATCAAATCACTATAGTAGTCTGACAGAGTTGGAAGAAATCATGCCGTTTCGCGAAGTTGTAGGCATGTTATTATATTTGGCGAATGGTACGAGACCTGATATTACATTTTGTGTAAATCTACTCAGTAGAAATCAAGATAAATATACGATAGACGATTATTACAAGGCAATCAGAATTATAAGATATCTGAAAGGTACGTTAGACGTTGGTATTCGATTTACAGGCTCTCAAGATACCATAGAATGCTACGCTGACGCATCGTTAGGTACAAACGATATAAATGGTAAATCTACGACAGGTTATGTAGTGAAAATGTTTGGTGATACGATCTCATGGCGTTCCAAAAAGCAAGTCCATGTAGCACTATCTAGTGCTGAGGCTGAATTTATTGCTCTTTCGTTGGCGTGTAGGGAAGTAGTTTGTATCATAGAAATGGTTAAACGTTTACTACAACTAAATATTGTACCGATTATTTACGAAGATAACTCGTCTGCTATAAAGATGGCAAAGACAGAAGATTCTCAGTCTCTAAAACATATAGTTAAACTCTGTTTTCACTATGTAAGGTTTGAAGTTATTAAACGAAATATCGAGTTAAGGTGGATAAGTACAGTTGATCAATTAGCAGACGCGTTAACCAAAGCTCTACCCAAAGACAAGTTCATAAAGTTTCGTGACGATATGGGGTTGGTAAGCGATAAGAAGTATGGATTCTAACTTTTTCGTTTTTTTTTACTCTGTTTACAGATACTTGGTGAAGTCCAGCTCTGAATGCTGTAAACGATGACCACTGGAAGCTTAATGTTATAATGTTATATTGTTGCATTTAATGAATCAAGACTTAAAAAGACTGTTTGATTCTATGTTTATGTTTATCTTAGTTAGTTAAGCTGTTAATGATAAGTTTTTGTCTGGATTGGAGGGGAGCGTTGAGAGGAAAATATCAATCCAGCCAATGCTTTCTATATTTCGTTGAGTTTAGGTTACGGTTACAGTTATATAGGTTTAATTAAGTTTAGTAGGTTATTTGTCACATCTGTGACTTGATGGTTTTTCGTAAGTTTTGTTCTGTTCCGTTAATGTTAAGTTTAAGTTGAAGTTTCTTGCTGTTCAAAGTTCTCGTTCTAATAAAGTTTTGGTTGAAAGTTTACCTGTGTAATATTCATTCCAAAGCATATGTTGGAGCCACTGATAACGTGATTTTCCATTAGTTAGCGCGGTCTATGTTAAATACTAAATGGTCTAACGAGGGAATGGTCAGAACTGTCCATCGCCAATCTCTTTGGTAGGTAGCTTATCTTGTAGTACTTGAGGAGTAAACCAACGCGCCATATTCAGTTTCTCGGAAACGAAGCTTATTTGGAGAAGCAGGGTTGCCAAATGTTGAAAATCAAAAATTCCTTGTTATTTGAAAAAAGTATTTCTTAATGTTAATCATTGGAAATTGTAGAACTATTTAATAGAAAGTCATGTTATGTTTTCATATGGGAGGAAGAAAGTGTACTTATAAAGGTATACCTATAATTTTGATCATTATTTACTTTTTTGGCGGGTAAATGGTAATTTGAATTTTGCGTTTCTTTTTTTACTTCTTGTTGTTTATTTTTATTTTTTTAATGCTAATTCAGGTGATAAATTAAAGAAATAATTCACTTCTATGTTTAAACAATCGATAAAACAATATTTTTACATTTATATGTGCTAAGCATTCTTTTAAAATTGATACATCAGATGAACGAATTATTTATTTTTAGGTTCATTTGGTGATTATAACTGTTGAACATATATATAATAAATTTATAACTGCGATGTCTGCTTCACATTTGAGGAGACCAATTAATGTGTAGAAGGGCGGCATCATATAATTATGAAATCAATGCGCGTGGGAAAACTGTGAAAAAGTATTGTGTGTGTATCATTTCCTTGATATAAATCATCATTTACACATTTAATTTTATGTAAAATATATAACTTCATCAATTGTTTAAACATAGAAGTGAACTATTTCTTCAATTTATCATCTAAATTAACATTAAAAAAATAAAAATAAACAACAACAAATAAAAAAGAAACGAAAAATTCAAATTACCATTTACCCGCAAAAAAAAGTAAATAATGATCAAAATTATAGGTATACCTTTATAAGTACACTTTTCTTCCTCCCATATGAAAACATAACATGACTTTCTATTAAATAGTTCTACAATTTCCAATGATTAACATTAAGAAATATTTTTTTCAAATAATAAGGAATTTTTGATTTTCAACATTTGGCAACCCTGCTTCTCCAAATAAGCTTCGTTTCCGAGAAACTGAATATGGCGCGTTGGTTTACTCCTCAAGTACTACAAGATAGGCTACCTACCAAAGAGATTGGCGATGGACAGTTCTGACCATTCCCTCGTAAGCTATACATCTATGCTACCGTCGATCTATTCCCCCATGTTAACAACGGCAGGTTAAAGCAAAGATAAGGAGAAAAATTATGCAAAACGTTTCACTTCACTGAAATTATTAACGGCAAACTGTGTAGGCAATTCATTCAACACGTCGCATTTTATTCTCATAGTGTACAGATAGATGCAGGCGATACAACATAGCAATGTAGGTTATGCATAAAAAATTTTTATTGCAATACGTAATGATAATATTACTATTTATATGAAATTTCAGGTTGAAAACTTGAACATAGATGAACACAAAACAGACTGAATATTTATTATTTATGTGTTAGACAAATATAAAATAGTCTTGAAATTGTAGGAATTTACATCGTATTGATTGAATTTCAAAATCTATATATAGATAGGTATTCAGGTATTAGGAACTTCTCAGTAATATGTCTGGGCAAGTAACCATCACATTAGGTGAATTTAGAAATTAACTTGTTCGTTAAATTCGAATTAATTTCTCCACGTAGACCAAGTATTATTAAACAATTTAGGATTAGAACCGAACGCGTCAACAGGTTGATTTATCTGTGGCACCAGCGATAATCTGTAGAATTTTAAAATATCGTAGAGTTGAGTAGTAATAGCAGGAAATTGTCTAGCAACGTTATTTCGTTCACAAGGATCATTTTCAATATTAAACAAGCATGGTGTAACTTGACAAGACATTGTGTTCGTGGAAGTCCCAGTAGGCCATAAAGGAGCCGAATCACATCTGATGGTCGCTTGAGAACGTCTATTTTTAATATCCAGTTCACTAGCCCAAGGCAAAAACAACGCGTTCGCAATAGAAGCTACAGCTTTTCCGCTTTTGCTGTCGATAACCGCAGTTATGTTGTACGAAGTCTTATATCCATCGAATATATCCCAAGAATCGCCATAATATCCGTCAAATTGGCCATTTTGAGTAGTTCCTATAAATGGATGTGAAAACGAAAATGAATCAAGGCTAAAGGAATTCTGATTTTTAAACATTCATCCGGTACTTACCAATGATTAGCTTCCAATTTTCAACACGTGTTGCCGCGTTACGATTCTTTTCGTCAATATTTAGCAAAACAGTAGTTCTCGGTCGAGAAGGTAAATTCAAAGTCAACGTGTACCATTGATTCACTCCATCCATGCTGGTCGGAAGATCTAAAGGATTCCCACCTAAAATGTTTTCGATTACGTACCTATAATACTGTTCAAGAAATCGAGAAAATTATTTCATATGATTTACGAAATGCTTATCTGACCAGCTGCTGCATATAAAGTTGGTAACCAATCTGAAACATGCATTAGGGTAGTCGATACACGTGGGTTTTGTTGTAAAGACGCAGACCACATGAAACTTGGACTTCGTATTCCACCTTCCCATAACGTTCCTTTAGACTATATAAAATAACATGCAAACGATTAGTTCAAAAGTTTGTCCTATAAAATGAAGGCAAGAAGAAACTTAATCATTCACCCCACGGAAAGGAGAATTTGAACCCCAATTAGGGAAGTCACGAGTTGGCGGAGTACCGTTACGAACACTCGGCGCTCCGTTATCTGACATAAAAACTATTATGGTATCTTTCAACATTTGTTTGTTTTCCAACGCTTCAACAATTTCTCCAACGCTTTCATCAATTTTTGAAATCATAGCTGCCTCGAAAAAACAAATAATTAAATTATTTTTGACGATTTCTTTGCGCTTACAAACTTGTAAAATAGGTTTACCGGCGTAGGTTCGTCGATTTGGATCAATTATGTGTTGAAACTTTCGAATTTCTTCTTGCGGGGCTTCCAATAATTTTCCAGCGTTTCCGGCGTGAGCGGCTAAGTGAGCAAAATATAAAAATAATGGTTTATCTGGATTGTGATCGTTGATAATATTCAGCGCTTCCTTTGTGAATAAATCTGTGGCATAAACGCCTTCGGCTTCTTGCCAAGCTGGTTCTTCATCTCTTCGTAAATCGTATCCAGCAAAATCACCTATATTTTCGTACTGGCAAACAAGAAGTTCAAGTATACAAATTATAAGAGTTATAATCAAGTAACATGGAAATATGTTTCAAAAACATTAAAAATAATCTAATCTTTTTTCGAGTAAATGCATTAAAATACCTATGAATAGTATACGTATATGTACTTATAGTACAGAGTCTTTATCTCAATATGAACTCTTTCATGTCATAAATAGGACTACTTATGCGACATTTATGCATGATGTTTGTCTAACCTACTAGGAGGGGAGCCCAAGAAACAAAAATATGAAAAAACATTTTATTAATTAGTAAATGACTACTTACAGCAATTTTTATTTCATCATCCAAATTAGATAGAAATATAGGCAACGTTTATGTTGATATGTGGAACGTACAAGGTACAACATAGTATTATCGACAAAAAAATTGGCAAGAGAAGAATCCGATAGGCCAGGATAAATAATAAAAAAAAAATGCAAAAAATTATAGACATTGGCTCCGAGATAAAAAAGACGTTTTCTTTTCTTTTTCTATGAAAATGTTGATAAAAAAATTATTGAAAATTATAAAAAAAAACTTATTAGAATAGTGATAAGTTTTAAAAACTAAAATTTGGATCTCTGGGCTCTCCTTTGTTCTTTCGTAGCATTGAAGGAAAAAAAAATTATTTTTGTAAGTTTTTTTTTTCATAGAAATTGTTTTTTGAGAATTTTATTTTGAAATCCAAGCTAGATAAAAATATGCAATCGCCCTTAAAATATGTACTATATTTGTAGTATTTTAATAAAAAAGAATTAAAAACAGTTTAAAAAAAGTAAGTGGGGAAAAATATTCAAAAAAATGTAAAAATTACAGAAAAATTATTCATTTTTAGCTGAGGTTTCCATAACAACAATCTTCTTAAAAGAAGAGGTGACTATAACAAATATTCTTTTAAACATAGAATTTACAGAGCTTTTTACAATATTATCTTTAAAAAAAATATGAAAAATGACTAAATAGTTCGGTATTTCTCAAAAATTCCTATCTCGTTTCCTTCGGGGTAACCTGAACGTGGTATAAAGGCGATCATATTGAGGTGAAACAGCTTGTACTAAAAGACTAGAATTTTTCTTCAGCAGTACTCACTACATCTTGTAATATGTGATCGTAATAACCGATGAAACCGGCGTAGTAACCGAAAAAGCTATTGAAACCTCTGAAACGAGGAGTATATTCTTTTCTATAAAAACCCAAATGCCATTTTCCCACAGCTCTTGTCGTATAACCCAAGTCTCGCAGGTAATCTGCTAACGTTCTTTCTGATAGTGGGAGTCCGATTGGTTCAGCTGCCATTATCGGAGGACCCTGCATACCTGTGAAACAATCATCGTGAACAAGTATTACAAAGAGTACAGTGTATTGAAATAATCATAGGCCATATGATGTGAAGAAATTTGTTGAATTTTCCCGCAAAATTTCCGCTATGAATTTTGGCATAGATGATTGCTTGCTGTCATGTGGAAAATCATTTCAATTTATTCGATTAAAAAAGTATAAGTATGTACTATATTATAATTATAATCAATGAAATAGGTATTTTATGGTTGAACATGAATGAACATTCATCCACCAACAAAAAAATATTGGATGCTGAAATAATATAGAATTCATAAGCGGGTATAATCATTACTTTCTCCCACTAAGAAATGATTTCCCCAAGGTTTATATGTTCGGCTTCGGTTTTACGCAATTTAAAGGAGTTCAGCCATAAAAAAGTGCCATAAAGTATCTATACAAGTAATGCTTGGTCTTTTCCAGTTAAGCTAGAGAAAGTGGAAAGTTATCATCAATAGAGCTTTTGTTTTCTTTCGTTTTTCTTTTCGAAAATATTTTAAGAAATACCCACATGTTGAACAACAATTATATCCATGTTCAGTAATAATTTCAAATCAAGCTTAAAATAAATAAATACGAAATCCAAATAATATTATATTTCTCTTACATAATTCTAAAGAAAACTCGCGTGAACGAAATAAAGAAATTTTGCCATTTCTGTAAAGACACCGCGTCGCATGAAATTCAAGATTGCAAGCATGACTGAATCATATAATAGGTAACGAAATGTCGTAAATAAATGACACCTATTTAGGTTGAGAATAATGACCCTTTAATTTTTACCGCGTCTCTCGATTTGGTATCAGAGATTACCTCTCGTAATGAACGGTAATAAAAATTAAAACATTTTTCAACTATTAAAATCAAACACAGCGGATCTTTGTTAGAAGAATTTTAATCCGGTCATGCTTATAAATCCATCGTCAGATATTCGTATAATTTTGAATAAGTATTGTGAAAAAGTAACGCTCTGAAATAATAATCGCGTGGCAGTTGTTACAAGTGGTCAGCTGAAATGAAAGAAAAGGAAGAAAAAGGCTTATTCACACATTGACATCTTTGGGCTTATTTCGATGTGATGCAATCAATAGCTGCGTATAAGGTATTTATCAATTAAAATGATATTGAACTACAAATTAGGGATGGGATATCAAAATGGTAATATCGATATATATCGATGTCTTTGAATATCGATATATATCAATATCACAAAATGTATCGATATTCCAAAAAAAAAAAAAAAAACGCTGGAAATATTGTTGGAGTATCTGCATCAAAATCGACTTAATTTTTATCAAATTTTTTTCTGTACCTACGTATTTTTGATGTGATTTCAGATTTAATAAAATAATTAAATAATGGTGAAATTTTTAATTTTTATAATGAAAACCTTAAATAGCTATTGCACAGGTTTATGTAAATAAATGCATAAAAAAGTAGATATCGATATTGGTATATCGATATACATCGATATGTATCGCTGATATCGATATGTTTTTTTGGTCGATATTCCCATCACTACTACAAATGCGTAGGCCCTATAAATCAAGTAAGTTCTCGTTTTTACCACTTACCTAAGTGTATAGGATATTTTCCAGTCATTAAGGAAGCTCGAGAAGGTGTGCATACTGGTTGCGTGTAAAGATTATTCAAAATTAATCCATTATATGCTAATGCATCTATATTCGGCGTTAATATTTGATCCGAGCCGTGGAAACTGACGTCATTCCAACCCTGGAAGATTGATATTGCGACGTCGTGAATTATTATTTTTATTTTATTTACCTCGCCGCGCCATAAGTTTTAAACGAGATGGCCATTTATTGAAAGATAAATTATTAGCTAAGTTGCTTTAATTCGTCTTATCTGCAATTCTCTACATTACTATTATGCTTGTTTATCATCCTGATAAAACAATAGAAAAACGTTGCCTGTAATTATAAAGTCATCTAACAGGATATCCTGGTTCAATCTCTTCACCAAGGTGATTTGAATTTTTTTTTTCCAATGAGAATTTTATTTTGAGTATAACAGAGAATGGCGATAAATTATTTAATTTAATGAACGCATTGAGATAAAATTAAAAGTGATGCCTTGATGCCCAAATACCTACCTCGAATCAAAATTTATTAAAAAAAACGTAAGCAGGCATACTGCATTACTGGAGCTGAGTTTTTAATTGGTGCTTCTTCAGGTTTACACAGGGTTGGCAACGTAATGTTAAACAATATAAATATCCGTTACCTTTACATTTGTAAAGAATGACCTAATGAATTATAATAAAGAAGTAAAGAATGTAAAAAATGTAAAGAATAGGTAGCGAGAAAATATAGACATAATATAATAGGAAAACAATAAAAAATATTTTATTACTTTGAATTTATTAAAATCGAATACAGTTGTAGTCTAGTGGTAGGGTAATGCATAAAATAAAAATAACGAGTTTTTTCTTTATATAAAAAATTGAAACTGCATTGAAATTCTTAATCTCTTATCCTCAAGTTCATTAAAACAAATTGGTAAAATAATAAATTTTCTATTTTACAAAATATGCCACTAAATCATTTTTGTCATCTTTATAAAAAGATTTCAAAATTTTCAAATCAACGATATTGAACTTGTACGCGAAGCCACAAGCTGAAAAATCGAACAAAAATTTAAAATATGAATTGTTTACAATTCTTCACGTCATTTATGTTCTTTACGTTCTTTACATTACTGTGAAGAATTTTTTCAAACCTGAGGAAAGCTTGAGCAGCCTCAAGTGGTTCAAATTTAATAATTACTGACTCATATTATTACCGAAGCACAAAAGTATACCTCACCACAAATTCACTCTCATAAGTGATGTTTGAAGGAATAGGTGTTAATTTCGAACTTGGTTACATGCGTATATAAAACAATGAACTCAACATAACCAATACCTCAAGGCTACCTACTGACCTTTTTTTTTAAATACAAAATTTAACACAGTTTTTGGACATTTTTTTCATCTTCGATTAATTCCTCATTTCTAATCACTCCGTAAACTTGCCAATGGTTATTTAAAACTTAAAATAAAAATACCTACTTAAAATAAGATAGGTTTGTATGAGTATGCACAAGATTACACAAATTTTCTTTCAATTAATTGGGTGAAAATGAAAAATGAAAAACTTACCACGTCATCGACGATAATAAAAACAATATGAGGCCTAGTGGCAGCTTTACTGCAATCAAATCGATTGAAAATTATGGCACACAAATAAAGGAAATTTTGAATGAAAAACTTTCGGTACGAACACTCGTATTTATTAATTTTAAAACGTAAACACATCACTACGCACTTCAGCTGATGACTATATTTCTTATAATAAAAATCATTTAAAAATTCACGCACGTGGTCTAAGTTTACACATTATTTCCGCACTTATACGATAACCAAATTCTAGGCTAGTTTCGATTCAACAAAAATGATTGCGTACGAATACATTTTGCAAACGTAAAATCGCGTCAACCTAAAACATCGCAACGATGTGCGAAACAGCGTGCACAAAACCGAAATCGTAATGAATTACCAAATTCCACGTATAATTAACGCCGAAACCGCTGGAAGGGAGGATCTTGTAGGTTGGCATTCGTCGTATTCGCGATTTATAGCAACGATAAGCGTGGTGGTAGGTGTTTATTTTTCTCCAGTTTTTCCTTTATTTATTCGCTAATTAAAGCAGCATTAAAATGTAATTATAACGTGTAATTGTCATAAATTGTGTTTTAATTATTTGGAAATTTTTTGGCGCTAATTTTTCGTCGGTTTACGATTAAGCTAATTGTAATTAAAATAATAATTAAATTTTTATAGTTTATAGTTACAGTATTTTTATTTTTATGGTAATTTAGATTTGGTATTTGTATAGTTTTTTATTTTTTTTCTCCGTAGTTTTGTAGAAGAAATCCCCTAAATGTATATCGTTGAAAGGCGTTCATTCAATGCAGTACCATGTACGTGTGTAACACTGAATACCACTTACGTTATAGTTATTAGCATAATAAATATTCGTGAGATTATACTAACAAAAAATTATATCCGATTTATTCATTCTAAGTATCTATATTTACCATATTATGGATTTAAAAATAATAATGATTCGCCACTTTCAAGGAAATTGGTTTCCTTTTTTCAATTTCCCATTCTCTGACCGAATAGATCTGCTCAGTTGCATAATGTAATTTCGAATACATACTGGTAGATATCTTCTCTCGTTGTTTGCATTATATTTATTTGACACCTAATTGGGTTAGTTCGGTTAACCAATAAACCTATTTAAGTATTTATTGCCAAAACCTAACGACGCGTAAATTTTTCCGGACCTTGAACTAAGGAAGACGAAACATCCACGCGGAAACAAGTCGAAGATGCAGTCACGGACTCTTGATTTTTTCACGCTTCCAGGGAAGTCCCAAATAGATATAAGTATCGGACAAGGTTACCGAGTCTGAGTATATATTTTTCAAAACTTTGTTCAGGGATTATTCATCTTAATGCTGGTGAAATATCCGGCATACCTAAAGCGTACATGGCACATATGCGTGCGTATCTCATACCTCATTCTCGTCGCGTGTAATAAGACAATCAATTTCGCGAGAAAATACTTAACGCGTATAAAAGCATCTATTATTTCATTAAAACGATTATCGAAGTGTATAAAGATGATGTAATATCGCGAATCGGGTGAAAACTACTCATTTATTACATAAAAACTTATCGTAGAACGTTAACATGTTATTATTTCCACCTTTTATCGCGTAGGTATTATTAAAAATTAAATTAAATGTCAGGTGTCGGGAATTTTTTCTATACACATATTAAAATTTAACGAATAACAAATGAATGACAGTAATTAGTCGTTGATGTTACGAAGCATCAACGCCTTGAAGGTAGTTTGTTTTTGTTCATCGCGAACATTAATTATATATTCGTAAAATTTAATTTGAGAAAAGATACCCCGTTTCGGAAATAAATACGAACAAATCAATCAATTTTTTTTTTGGATTTCATTTAAAAATTTTTTTGTAATAAATATCAAGTTTATTATCAAGTTCTCAAATAAACATTTTTTTTGTTCAACTTACAAAAAATGTTTTCTTTAAATTCTATCTGATTTTATTTTTATAATAATTATTTTTTAGTTATTTTTGTACATGAATTTTATATTCAATATGAGCATTATTTTTAATAATTTAAAAAACAAATCAAGTACATTCACGTATTAATCAATTTAACGAAAGAATAGGAATGTGAATCTAAAAAAAAAACCAAGATATTTTTATTGTTTTTCCTCATAAGTATACAAACATTCTTAGCTCAAAAATCCAAAATCTTAAATAAAACAACAAATACGATAATATATTTGAAAAAAAGGAAACAATATTAAACAAAACATAATCTGTAGTTAAATTATGATAACAAAAATTTCATGAGAGTACAAAAATAGAACAATTAAATAAAGGAAAATGTGTAAATTTCTATAGGTATACCTACATTATAATATATAATATTTATTTTCACAAATGCCCATAATCGTAGCCTATTTTAACTAGTCTCCGTTTCATATAACAATGAGAGAGAAAAATTACAATATATTATATTGAATATTATAATAGAATTACATCAAAACAGATTAGCTAATCTAGGAGATCGTGGATTCTCTCATGTAAAGGTCTTTTGACTTTTTTTTTTCTTTTTTAATGATGACATTTAAAAAATAATGTGGTAAAACATTATGAATTTTTTTTACATCCATCATTCGTAATATTTAAAATTTAAAAAAATTAAAATCATTTAGCATAAAATCTAATATAAAAAATCCATTTTGTTTTAACAATAAAATTGATAACGTAACACCGGATAAAAATTATTTCCGAAATGAAATGCAGTCTAATAAAAAATAAAATGAACACAGACGAATGGAACTATATACATTATACAGTTATTTCAGACGTAGATCTAGTTATAAAAGAAATTAAATTAAATCATTCGTATAATACATATATTCCTATTAACCGATGCTTCCTCAATTGATCATTGGTAACATTAAATGACTCATCGCAATCATGGTTATCAAGTTCAAGTAGTTTTAATTGACAGGGGTTCTGGTTTCAATATTTCTTCTTTCCCACTGACTGGAAAAATAAAACGATGAAAAAGACAAAGCATAAATTGTAATACAAAAAGAAATTTTAAAGAGCAATAGCAAGTGGTCTAAACTGTACTAAATACTGTGAAAACACGAGCATCAAATTAACAGACTTACCACTTGAATAACATGGCCATACAATCCTTTAAAAGACACCATACTCCATGATCAGATCCTTGTTGCGAATCAATCAACAGATCGTCATCGTCTTCGTTCAATTCATCGTAAATAAAATATTGCAAATCGGACTTCGGGAATCCGTTTCTATAATAATCCTAAACGAAGAAATGTATTTAAGTTCACGTAATACAACCTGATGATGAAATACGAAGTTCTACTTACTTTGATCGTTTCATACGCATCAATGATCACAGACAAAAACAAACTGAGGACGACGTAGATAAATAAGCTTACAAAGGAATACATATAAATGCGAGAGTACCACCATAGGATTAAAGATGCCTCTGACTCTAAAATAGTAAAAGTGGCGAACATATCATCCCCGTTGATAAGCGAGAATAAACATTCAGATGTAGTAGATAGTCGACTAAACTGTAAATGTAAAGGGTAAACCAATATAGTTTATATTCATTTATTTCAAACAATAATGGGCGTGAATGCAGCTTACTTTAATATGGAATGGACCGAGTACTAACCAACCACAAAATACGAAACCAGCGTATATTATTAGAGAGCATAATAGAAAGCGTAAGATTTTTGGAAATGCGCATTTCAAAGTTAACATTACCACCTACAGTAAAATTCAATTATTGATAAAATGTCGCTTTTTGTGCACGATAAATTGTAAATGAAAGAACATTACATTGTAAGTTTTGAAGAACTCGAAATATCGTAAAACGCCGAACCAAACAAGCATATTTCCCGTTCCTAAACATAAGCTACAAATACTCCAGGTATCTGATAGATATTCCTACGTCAAAAAATAAGATATTATGTGTTTAATACTTGGATACTTTTTCTTATTAATAATTAAATACGAACATTTCTTGAAAGAAGTCCTTGAGCGTAAGATCCGATAATAATCAAAATATCGTTCACTATGATCATCATATACCAAAAGCTATAAAATGACATTCGACCTTCTCGGCTTAATTCTACTTTTTTGATGGTTCTAAAGAAATGGATAGTTCTCTGAAATACCAGTCGAAATTAAAATTAAATTTTATCAACATTTTTTTCCTGAATCAGCGAATATACTCACATATTTCAACAACTGAGCTTTATAAATGGCTCGAATACATAATACCATGGATAACGAGCAAACGCCAATAACGCAAATATCTATAGCTGACTCCCAGAAACTTTCGGTTCGATTAAACCCTGTAAAGAAAAAAATGTAAGCAGCCATGCCGCATCAATGAAGATAAGTTTTTAATTGGGGCTTATACAGATATACAGTTGAGCAATTCATACCTCCACCCAATACTTAAACTAGGATCAAAATTCAAGGGGTCATATTTTAGTCCAATGCAAAACCCATGTATACATAAAGTTTCAGTTTTCCAATTGCGTGTGGTGAAGAGATGAGGAGAATTTATGGCATTTTCTGACCTGATATCCCCTACAAAAGCCGTTTTTCTCTTTTTTCCAACATAAAGAATTGTTATCAACCTAATAAGCCAAAAAGTTGCCCGTGGCTTTGGCCAAGTTGTTTTTCTCTCTGACTCCACCTACACTCACTTTAACAGCTAAAATTTAAATGTCAACCATTAGGGCTTATTTTATCGCACAAAACCATAATTAGAAAGTCTTCACTTTTCTTACTCTCCTACTTCTCCTCTTTAACATCACTCCTGACAGTGGATTTGGAACACAACAATATATCTTGTTTCTAGTAATCATATGCATCAAGTTGGAGCTATTTGAGGCTTCTTAAAATTTTTACTGTACAAATGTCAGATGTTTTTTGAACAAAATTCAAGATATCATTATTTTCTCCTTTTCCAACCTTTTTCAAAATTTGCATGAATTATCATTTTGAGGTAAATCAAACGTTGAAAAAAATTCTTGTAGATTTACATGATTCCCAAAAAACATCTAACTACTCCGAAACAATCAAACGGAGGTCTCGGATTTTCATAAAAGACTTCGCGTTAATGTTGTTTTACCCTACACCGGGACTGTCTTTACTCTAGCACAACTGTGTAAAATAAACCCACAAAAACTTGAACATTTGCCATTCGACTATAAATTATCAGAAATACAAAGATTTGACAACCCAACCCTCTCCTCAAACTTTGCATCCAAAATCAGGTAGGCTGTAACAGCTATCGTTTCATTAAAAACTCATTTAAAATTAAATATACAAAATAATTATTGAAAAACTAACTCGCAAAACGTTTATCGTTTTTACAACCTTCTCTGAATAGTTTAGATTTCAGCGACACCAAAATTTGTCCATCTAATTTTCTGTTGTCGTACCATATCTGCAAAATAGATGTTTGTGAAGTGCAATCTGCCTTTTCTTGCGGAGGATTAAGCTGTATTTACTTACTGAAATATCAAACTTTATGCAATGCTTCCCTGGAGATTTATACGTAATAGCGTGTAGTTGTAAATGAAGAGTAATTTTAGCAAGAACCTCGAAATTCAAGGTGATGTTATGATTTTCTAAATAATTTTGAATACTAAAGTTTCTCGATTCGTCCCACGTAATATTCAGACACTCTGTAAATGGTTTAGATAAAATGTATTAAGGTTTATTGCGATGGATCTTTTTATTATAACATTTTCTACACTTTATACATACTTGTGACAGTTTCTTCGCTGAAAAATTCAACATCCTGCTCGTAAAAGTTCTCGAGGCAAATTGTAATAGGATGAATTACATCATCATGAATTACATGACGATAAGGACCAACTGCGTTCGATAAATTAACATACTAAGAAACAAGATAGAACGATTTAAAAATTTTTACTTGACTTAAATAATACAACACCATTTACAACATACATTTTGTATCACGTAATTGATGTTGTCAAATAATTCGTCAACTTTGTAAATGGCTAGAGGACCAGCCTCCGGAGGATACGATACCACTTCTCTGGAGTCATCCCAATTTTTCAAAAACAAATGAGAAAATGATATTTTGTTGTTAACTGAGTATTCTAAATGTTTGTAACGATTTTCAGCAAAATTGCAGAGCTGCAAAAAAAATATGTTCAATATTAATTAGAAGTTTTTTTTTTTTTTTTTTTTTTTAAATAAATGATTCGAAAAAAGGATAACCACCTGGTATGTGACAATGATAATTTTAACAACTTGTAAGAAAAATTTATACGGGAATTGCTTCTTAACGTGCCATTTTTCTACTGGATTCATGAAAAAAAATTTCAATTTTTTTTTCAATTGCACCACCTCTGAGGGAGACATGGCGCTTCTCTGGGATTCGTTCGATGAACTATCACTTCTCAGTAGGCGTTCCGAGCAATCTGAGACATAGTAGTTACAATTATCGAACGAATGAAGTATAGGATAGAAAATATTATAAGATGAAACATATTAAGATGCGTATAGCTAAAATTTATCATCTTACTGTATTCTGCGCTGTGGATAGAGGTTTCATGAGGTGTGATATTTGAATTCATCTTTTTCGCATCACTATATCTGTGCAATAAAAGAATTAATATAATAACTCAAGTTTGTTAATCATTATTACGTTTTTACATGATAGCTCACCGAAAATAAAACACTGCGTAGAACAATTAATATCTGCATAAAAAGTTGAAAGTGTTATTCACATAGAAATAATTTTTATTTCAAATTTGGGTATTAATAATGAAATATTTAAAAATTCCTTACGTTCTAGCAAGTAAAACACAAAGAAAATGAATTAATTAGTTTCGAAGATTATTTCACATTGATTTCTGTTCAGTTTGTTCTGTTATCAATTTTTTAATTTATTCTTTTGTTATCAAAGTATGACGATGACGTCATCCAAGGAAATGTATTTACCAGTGTTTGGTACTCAATCAAATACGAAAAGTGATGAAGACTTATTCAAATTTCTATTCGTGCCGATTAGTCAAAATTTAGGGGACAAAAATTTAAAATTGAATCTAAAAAATCAAAATAATTATTATTATTTATTTCATTTCAATGAATTGTTAATTATTAAAAAAGAGAATTATTCTTATTCAATGAAATTTATTACGCTTTTTGTCTTACTAATCACAGCACTGTTGAACTTGATAAGAGAATTTTCATTGATAATAACAACCAATTCGACATCGGCAATATTCAAAAGTTCAAATTCACGTTTCAATTAATTCGAGAAATACGTTGCGGTAACAAGTGTTTTTCAGAAAAATGGACGTGCAAGTGACCAAGTTTATTTTGTTTCAAAATATGTAGTAATCATCATCCAGTGTTCACATGAAGTGAAATTCCTTCAACGTTAATTCAGTGATCGTTGTTGATTTGTTTGGTTTTGGACTCATCACGTGTTTCGAAACACCATGAAAACGAAAACTCATTTCACGGAATTGGCAATCGTAACCGCTGTGGAGTGCTTAAATGAGGTTTACTACGATAAAATAATTTGCAATATATTAATCTCCAATTTGAATCTAATCG
Source organism: Phenacoccus solenopsis (assembly GCA_009761765.1). Classification (NCBI taxonomy): domain Eukaryota; kingdom Metazoa; phylum Arthropoda; class Insecta; order Hemiptera; family Pseudococcidae; genus Phenacoccus; species Phenacoccus solenopsis. The sequence continues at coordinate 2,939,446 of CM019754.1, forward strand.
ATCAACATAATATAAAAATTTCCAGCGCTCTCAGAGAAAAATTGAGCAATTTTTTATCAAATTATTTGAAAAATTTCAATGCATTTGCGGAGTTGGAAAATGACGATTTCACACAAATTTTAAATTTGATTTCCATATTGCTCGAATTCCAAGATTTCGTTGGTAGAAGTTCGACTATAGAAATATTTCTCCCAGTTTTGTTAAAATCATGCAATAATACTTTGCGGTCGGTGAATGTGGATGGTTGCCCAGAGCTTGAAAAACTAATAAAGTTTTTTCGATTGATGGAAACGATATTGAAGTCGTTATCAAAACTGGAAAAGAATTCCAAAATTTACGTCGTCTTACACGCGATAGAAGATCTGTTATCGGAAGCGTTCCTAATTCGTAACCAATCCGTGTTAGTATACTCCTTTTCGTTGCTTTCTACTTACTACGAAATCGTAAACTGCAGTCAGCTCATTCGTAAAATATGGTTTAACGCCGTTACTAATATTACAAAGGATCGATCTTACTCCGAATTTTACCTCATCATGATTTCCTACTTGATCGGCTCGTCCTTTGGTAAAAAAGAATTATCAGAAATAATGAATAGCGACGAATTTTGGAACGCGTTGCAATTGTGTCTTGAAGATGAACAGTGTGTTCAAAAACACGCTTTACACGTTTTAAAGTACGCTGTTTTCAATTTATGCGATAGCGAATCGTGTACATTAAACCATTCGAATATTTTAAACTGCGTCCATTTGAAAGATCACGATTTATGGTGGAAGACGTATTTTATAATTATGGAAAGTTTCGACGAAAAGCAAACACACTTAGTGTTACCGGTGTTTTCCCTAATAAATAATTTGATTAACAACGAAAACGTGGCAGCCGATGCGTTTTGGATTTTGAGGTTGTTGGAAAGTGGCTTAAAACATGACTCGCGAACGGTGAGAATCGAAGCATTGTTATTTTTACTCAATGTAAATGTGTCCAGTTTTAATAAACGTCATATACCATATGTCGTTAGAATTATATTAACCGCGTTGAACGATTCGTATATGTTCAGAAAAGCCTTTAAAATCAATAAATTCGAAGATTTGAAGCGTAAATTTGTCCAATGGATTGCATTATTTAGCGGACACGAATGTTTTAAATTTTTCTTTGAAAATTTTTATAAAATGTTGATCCAAATGAAATGGTCTCCGGTTCCTCTATTTTACACATTAAGCTCAGTTACAGAATGCAAAGACATTCCTGTCCTTGACTCAGGTTTAGTTTCGCTCTCAAAATCTTTCATTTTATGTATAACCCGTTCACATAACGTTAAAATACGAGCGGCTATTCAATGCTTGTATATTAAATTTATAATCATATATAGCGAGAAAAATAACGCCTCTTTGCTAGCCTTCGTAGAGCTCCTCAACTACTTCAACGAAGAAGAAAGCTTATTAAGAGGTACAACCAGCTGGCAAATGATTATTGAGCATCTAAAAACATCTACCGATCATAAACCTTTTCGAACTTATGTTTGTAGTCGAATAGACACGGAGGTGAATCGTGAGGAATTATTATCCGATAATATGGCATCTTTTTTAGCCAGATGTACGGTTCTGCTTAGTGATGCCTATTCGCTCGAAACCTACCCGAATAATATACTGAAACAAATAGATTCCTTTGAAAATGTCTTACACAAAGCATACGCGAATAAAAAAATTCAGAATAATTATTTGAAGTTTTTAACTCATTTATTAAAATTTGAACGCAGTGGAAAAGATACTCGATGCCCTCAGAATAAGCTGCAAAAATCCATTAACTTGTCGGTACAGAATTTCACTCATTTATGTACTTACATCGTAGAAAGCATGCTCATCTGCGAGCAATTTGAAGTGATAGATTTCTATGAAAATTCTTTGAACGAATTCACTCAATTATTAGCAAATCAAGAATACCTTTCATTCGTGCAATTTTCTCTACTAAACGCTTGGTTGGAGAAAGCCAGTTGTGGATTAAAAAGCGAACACGATTACGTTAGATATGCCTGTTTGAAAGTTGTATTGTGGATTTATCATGTGATTTACCAACATCCAAAAATTTGTAAAGTGGAAAAACTGAAGAATAATTTACTCGTAGTAATGGTGGACTGCACACAGAATTATAAATTAAAATCACCCAATACTAAAAAAATGATTCAAAGCGAAGGTGATGGAATTTCAGGCAAAGCGTATTCCAGCTTTACAGACTGCTTTTGGTCGGCGATGGAATTTCTCGTATGTTTTGAAAAAGAAGATATTTTTCATCATCTTCAAGTTCAAGAAATCTTCACTTTGATATTCGAAGCATTGGATTTAGCTCGTAAAGAAAATTTAATTTACATCTTCAAGACTATAAAAGTTTTATTTTCTTTCGAATCTGTGCTGAAATACGAAGCATTGGTACTACGCGTAATGCAAGTGAGTTGGAAACTAGTTCAAGAAACATCGACTACGCCAAATTACACGGATTCGTTGAAATCTTGGATTCAAACTTTCTGCCAAGAAGGTTTATTGAGATCGCCTGTTTACCAACATGAACTGCTAGAGGTATGTGTAATTTTATAAAAATTGAAATCATCCGATATTTTATTCTATTTAGAAAGTGAAGATATTGGATTTTATGTTGTTTTAGTACATTAACGAATTGATCAAAAAAGCTGCGGAAGATGGTGGTCAATCTTACTATTTCATGATTCTCATCGTCAACCAATTGAACGATATATCGAATATACTTCAAGTGTTTCCAGATGTTATTGAAATATTAATAAACATTTTTTGTGTTACCCATATCAGTCGAAAAGACCAAAGGTGATGTAGTATTAATTACTTTTAATTTAAATAGGATATCGTATATCTATCTGCTAGGTAAATTATCGTAATTGATTAGTAATCAGCACTATTTCAACATTTTTGTGCGTCTTAATGTTCTAGAATTGAATATGAAACGATTAATTTTATCGAAGGACTTGGAGATAGCATTTCAGTCAATCAAATACTTAAATTGTGAGTATCACGAAAGATTTTATTAATTCGATAGATGTTCTCATATATCTACCTGATACGAGAGTTTGTTATTCATTTGTTATGCATAAAAAATTGGTTTTCTATTGAGCTTGATGTAGGTATCTCGAACCCTAAGAAGCCTTCATTCCATAAATTTCAAGACAAGAAAATATCTCCAGTGGTTATACGAAATATTTTCTATTAAACGGTTCTAAATTTATGATTTACCTATCGAAGAAATCTTAGATGATCTTTATTGAAATAAAATTGCGGATTTTTTCCTTACATTTTCCTGCTTTTATGATTTGAATAGATATCATATTGTGTTGATTCATTCCACTTTAGAAATTAAAAAATAAAGTATTTTTTAGCTGAGTTTTTAATAAAAACGATAGCTATTACAGCCTACCTAATTTGGGAAGGGAAGGTCGGGGAAGGGTGGGGTCTTCAAGTCTTTGTGTTTCAGACCATTTGTAATCATCTGGCAAATGTCCAACTTTTTGGTATATATATTTTTTCCCAAACGCGTAGCGCCGGCGAGTATTCATAAAATTCGCTCAACATTTAGTGAGGAACTCTTCTTGAAAATGCGCAGAAGTGCTTTTTTTGTTTTTTCGAAAAATTTCAAAATGGCGGATCACTCAAATTTTGAGGGGGGCTGGAGAAGAGGCAAATAGCTCAAATTTTTCGTTTTTGATCTCATATGAAAGAGTGAGTCACGGACACCAACATATTTAAATTTCAGCTTCCTAAGTGCATTTTGAGGAGAGTTAGCAAAAACCTGTTTTTGAGAAATTTCGTTTTTTGTGTCACTCGCCTTGCGCAGGCGGGTGTGGATAAAATTCGCTCAAAATTCGGTGAGGAACTCTTCTTGAAAATACGCAAAAATAGTTTTTTTGTTTTTTCGATAAATTTCAAAATGGCGGATCACTCAAATTTTGAGGGGGCTGGAGAAGGCAAATAGCTCAAATTTTTCGTTTTTGATTTCATATGAAAGAGTGAGTCACGGATACTAACATATCCAAATTTCAGCTTCTAAGTGCATATTGAGAGGAGTTAGATCAAAAAACGGCTTTTTGAGGAAGTTTTGAGTCATGAAATTTCTTGAATCTTCCATATCTCCCCACCAAATCAAGTTAAAGAGGTCAAATTTTGTGTGTGAGGTTAGTTGGTGACCACAATATGACCTCTTGAATTTGGATCAAAATGGATTCAAAATGGCGGATTATCAAAATTTTGAGTAGAGCTTGAGGAGCCTCAAGTTGGTAAAAATGTAATTAATATGAATTCATATGGTTATTGGGGATAAGTTGTATACTATATCCCGAATTCACTTCCATACATGATGTTGGAGGGGGAAGGCGGGGTTATCAACCTAAAATAGTGGTGGGGGTACAGGAGGGGTCGAAAATTTTTTATTGCTGTGTCATATGATAAAATGAGCCCAAGTGACAAACGTATTTTGATTTTAGCTTCCTCAGTGATTTTGGAGGGGAGTTAGAGCAAAAAACGGCTTTTGGAGGGGAAATTGCTGCAGGAAATTTCATGAATCTTCCATATCTCATCACCAAATCGGCCTAGAATGGTCAAACTTTGTGTGTAGGATTAGTTTGTGACCAGAATATAACCACTTAAATTTGAGTCAAAATGGATCCAAAATGGCGGATTATCAAGATTTGAAGATAATTTGAGGACCCTCAAATAGTTATAATTTGAGAAATATGTGTTCGCATGATTATTTCATGGCAAGAAATACTACATTTGTGCCAAATTCAACTTCTCAAGTGTTTTTGGAAAGGATAGGGTAGGGGTTTTCAGATTTGGTATTGGGTGTGGCCTGTAGTCATGAACGGTTAAGCAAGGTTATTAGTAAATCAAGACAAGCTCCAGTTAAAAACTCAGCTCCAGTAATGCGGCATGGCTGCTTACGTTTTTTTTTTTTAAATTAAAAAACAATATGATATTTTCAAATGAAGTAGGTTATAAATTGTAAATCATAGTTTCTTGCCAGAAATTCAGAGTATTCAATTTATCAATAAATATAGAAAAATATAAATCTACATATAAACGACAAGTTGAAAAAAAAAAAATACAGTTTTAAAAAAACTCTATGAGTATAATTTCATTTTGTTTTTAATTCAAGTTTCATGTAAATAAAAGTTCGAAAAAATATTTATCTATTTGCAAAATTAAAGTAAATGTGCACGGTGTTGAAAATTTCTACTTACTATAGTTCCTTCGAATTTGCAGATAGGCAAAACATTTTTTTGTTCTGCACTCCAACGGGTGAAAAAATTAAGACAGTTTGTTACTCTTTACTTGCTCCTATTTTCCTTTAATTTGAGTTTCTTACTCACATTTTTATTTTAGTTGCCGAATGCTGTCTGTAGGAGATGTATTGCCCACCATAAATTACATGTTGAATAAACTCATGGAAGTGTACTATCAAATGATTAAAGCTCGGAAAATAGGGGTAAGGGGATTTTGAAGGATGTTCGTTATGAAAAAAGTAAAGTTTTATCAAACAATGGTGGGTTTTTGCATCGAAGAACGCTTTTCCAAAAAAGTGAAATGGAACTTGTTCAGTGAAAATTGAAAGCAGATTAATTTCATATATTACAATCATTCCATATTTCCGAGACAAATGTAGAAAATTTGAATTTTCTGGAAAATTCTCTGGTAATGACTTATCATAAAGGAGGAAATTTTAAAGAGAGTGGTGCCTAAACGGAGGAGGTGAGGGTTAGTTGGGAAATTGGGTCAATCAGAAGTACACTTCTCTATTTATCTTGCCTTCAACTTTTTTTTACTTCTCCAATTCGAGAAGTGTAATTTCTATAGAACTGTTTGTAACACAAAATTTTGACTAATTGATACTATTAGATGAATGAAATTTTGAAACTTTTTGTTTCGCAGTGAATGCATCGATTCCGCTGAAGAGATGCGTTTGAGGTGTTTAAATGTTTTGTTGAATGTTGCTAATGAGAAGACCAACAAGACGTGCATAGAAATGATAAAATTGTTGACTACGAGCGATGATAAATGTAAAAAACGTTATTTCAACGATTCAATTTTTCATCGCGTAAAACATAAAAAATTACAACTTCTTTTAATTTTTGAAACTACATTGTACATGAAGAAAGCATCCTCAAGTGTTGTGAGTGTATTATTTTTTATTTTATTTTTATTTTGATATAAATGATTTTTTGAATCATTTGATACGTAATTTAGAATGACTGCGCAAAAGAATTATTCCATTTTGCAGTGAATAGCTTATTAACGGAACCTCATCAGCCCAGCGTGCGATATTTGTTAGAATGGTTATTGATTCGAGTGATCGTTCATTTTCCTGACGATTTAAAAAATGAATTTTGGAATTCTTTCGCTGAAGTTGGTTTCATACAATTTTCAAATATAGCTAGATGCTAATAATGCTATAATCGGCTGTATTTCCTATAAAGGCTATAGAAGAAAGAATTGGTAGCATTTGCTCTTTCATATCAGTAGCGTATCATTTGGCTAACATTTTGAAGGAAGAATTGTTCACAGAGATGGCTATTAAGTCTATTTTACCGTGGACAATGGCCCAGCATTTCAACGCCAGGTTATATGCTCAAGTAGGTTTTATATTTGGATTTGTTTTTGAAAATAAAAAATTGTCACATATTTTTATCGTCGGCACATAGACAGTCTTGGTGAAATTAATTGAAATAAATGATGAAGTAGCGAACAAATACGAAATTATTCGTCGCAGCTTAGAAAACAGCTTGAAAACAGGAAATGCTGTAAAAAACGCCGTTAAATTGCAACAAGATTTTTATTTTTCCTTTTTCCAACCCATGGAGCATTTTTCGTTACAAGTACGCGAATTCGATTATGTTTGTTTGCATTTGAATTTGCTTTTCTGCTGTCACAAATTGATTATTTTTATTAAAGACACTGTTATGGGATTTACCAAGATTATCCAATATCTGTTCAGAAGAATGGATCCCCGTTCATTTATATAGGAAATATATTTTCAAAGAATACGATGGTTTTCCATTTTCGAATAGAAATGACGATTTTTCGAGTTTCAGTTCATCTTCGTGGATTGCTAAAGCTACATCGGTCGTACATTCCGATGAAAAAACTTCCTACGAAGGTGGTTATCTATTTAAGAATTTTAATTTAGATCTTCAAAGGTTTTAACATCATTAGTTGCGTTTGTGTTATCTTTTTTTAACCCTTCAACTTGATATGAAATAAATGACGTGGAATTTAGTAAACGTGTATAACAAGTAAAACTGAACGAAAACAATTTTTTAATTACCTACGAGTATTTTATGTTTTCAGAAAAAGATCAAATTGCGAATATTTTACAAGAAAGTCAGAAAAAATTTATCCCGCAAATCGATTTACTATCATCTCAGTCATCGACGTTTCCAAAACATGCGGATAATTTGATCGTTGTTGCGAGCTTAATTGATCGAGCGCCAAATTTAGGAGGTTTGACTAGGACATGCGAGATATTTGCCGTGTCTACTTTAGTCGTCAATAATCTAGAAATTACTCGCAATAAAGAGTTCACTTCTTTGAGTATAACAGCGGAAAAACATGTTCACATTGAAGAAGTACGAATGAATATCAATAAAGAATACGATTTCGTTTGATACGTAATTTAAATAAATGAGCACTTTTTTACAGGTTAAACGTTATTATTTGTTTTCCTATTTGAAGAAGAAAAAAGAGGAAAACTATTCTATAATAGGACTCGAACAAACCACGAATAGTAGGAATCTGAGTAATTTTATGTTCCCCAAAAGATCTGTACTAGTTCTTGGGTAAGGAGAATGAACTACCTACTAATGCTATTGATATTTCATACTATTTTTATTAAATCATTACGCTTCTACATAATCTTTGCGCAGAAATGAAAAAGAAGGCATTCCAGCAAATTTACTCCCTTTACTCGACACTTGCGTAGAAATTCCTCAGAAAGGGGTGATTCGTTCTCTTAATGTTCATGTATCAGCATCATTATTTATCTGGGAGTACGCCAAACAGCATTTATTTGATATGTAAATTATTAAGATATGTTTATCATTTTCAACGATTAAAAAATTCAATGTGATAAGCAGTCTAAGCGAATAAGTTTTATTTTCAAGTGTCTTCGCGAAATGATGTAAAAATTTTTCATTCAAGTGGTACAATGTACTCGCACAACGAACTCGAAATACGGCCGGGAAAACGAAGAGGGTGAATTGACTTTTATAATGTTTTACTCGGAAATAATTTACTACTTTTTTGATTATAAGACGTATTTGAATTTTATGTTTACGCTAATTTTGATAAATTCGCCAGAATCAAATGTGTGATCATAAGAAAAAAAAAATTAGCTGTTTTAACGAAAGATAAGTGAAACAGAAGTACCTACTTATGGAGTTGTTCCATGATTAACCTTTTAAAATTTAATAGAATCTAAAATGTATATTTTCAAAATCGTTTTTACTTAAAAATTAAAAATCGCTAGTTTGAAGTAGGTATTGTTTTTTCTTTTTATTCTGGTAAATATAATAAATTATTTACTTTTTACAAATCTATGAAATAGATACCTACTTACATCGGAGGATTTGTGAAATTAGAAAGAATTATATTTTCGACGATGATATATGTTCTGTTGATCACGTTGAGCATTTATTTAATGTTTTCCTTGAACTGTATCAGCGGATCTCAACTAACGGCTGTTTGTGTGAAAAATTTGCCTGAAAATGTCCCTGCACGTATTTCCATAGGAGCAAGAACGTTTAGAGAGTTGGTAACTAATAGCGATGTATTTGTGGATAGAAGTTTATTGATTAAGACTATATTAAGTAGCTCTGAAAAAGTATTATTGATAAATTATCCCAGAAAATGGGGCAAGAGCGTTAACCTAGATATGATTAGAGAATTTCTAGAAATTAATGAAGATGAAAATGGAAATAGGAATAGAATAGCAGCTGTGAACGAGTCCTTCGGCTACAGGCTATTTAAACACGGTGAAATAATTTCCTCGACGGGGCAGATACAAACATTTACGCCTTCTTTTCTTATTTCTAAATGTGAAGATATTTTTCAACGGCATCAAGGAAAGTATCCAGTTATTTATTTAGATCTGAGCGGATTGTCCAATAATAACTTTGCGTTCATGTTCAAAGGACTTAAAAAAAGAATTCACACTGTGTTTGCTAGACATAGTTATATGTTAAAGGTGTTTGAAAGAAATCTCGCGAAAGTTCAACACGATCCGTTAGAAAAAATTTATGTACAAGTACGCCAAAACTTTTTTCAGCAGATTTTACGCGAAGAAGGTCTAGAACAGGATATCGTAGAAAGCTTAATGTTTCTATCTGAGATATTATATAAACATTTCAATCGAAAAGTATTTATATTAGTAGACGGATACGATGATGTGCTACTTAATTTATTATTTAATTCAACTGCCACGGAAAGAGTGGCGCAAAAAACGATGAAATTCTTCTCCTCACTGTATTCGCGTTGCATGGAAAACAACGTTTACTTAGAAAAAGGGATTTTAACTGGAGTATGGTCTATTGTCGTGGATGGTTTGCAGTCAAGTTTAAATAGTAGTGATGGAATCTATAAATTTAAAAATGATTTGATCCAGTTTTATGGTTTCTCTGAAATTGATGTTAATACGTTAATCGAATACTTTAAGTTACCAACAAATGCGAAAGAAATTGCACACGATTGGTGTAGCGGTTATAAAGAAGGTAATAAATTTTTTAACCATGTGGTTAGCAATCCCCGTTGCGTGTTTAATGTTTTGAATCAAAAAAATTTTAGCAGGTATTTTGGTGACAAATACCAAGCATTCAATGACAATCCAGATATTTTAGAAAGGGTGTTGTTGCATAATAATACCGAAAAATTCAGGAATATTATTTTATCTCTTATTAGGGGGCAACCAATTGCACTGTCAAGAATATTTTTCCAATTTTGGGAATATAATTTTTTCCCTTTTAGAGAAGCTATAGTTTTGAACAGAAAATGGATGAAAATGAATACCGCTTTATTGTCTTTTCTTTATATGTCCGGGTATTTGACCATCAACTCTAATCCGCCTAGTAATTCTACAAATGTTTATTTTACCCTTCGATTACCCAACAAAGAAATGATGAAAGAAGTATCATATAAGTTGATGGTATTTGTTAAAGCCAGTTCCGCTGTCTCACCGTCAAAAATTGAAGAAGCGGCCATAAGTATGATAGAATGTATCCAAAATAATGATAATAATTCTTATTTAGAAGAAACGCAAAAGATAATGCAGCAGATGTTGGGCCCATTTCATATTCATACGTTTAAACGAAACCAAAGGGCTCTTTCTCTTATAATTCCTTTATTACTTGCACGGATGTCGTTGCATATTACTGGTTCTGAAGTTTTTCACACAAAAACAACGGAAGGCATTCTCGTAAAGGATGCGCTGGGAATATTCATTACATTCAAACATAATGATCTTTCGCCGCCCAAAACTTTATTCCAGAACGCGAAGTTTGACTTCAAACACATAATGGTTAAGAAGAAAGTTAAAGATGAAAATCTTGGAAACGTTTTGTTGAAATTCATTGCTATGAATTTATTAAATAATGGTACTTTATTAATGTTTATGGAAACTGAAATGATCAACTTGGACGAAGTACAAAAAAATTAGAGTTCTGTGTTTATCAAAATTGAATAAGAGTTTATTTCTGTCTTGGTATCCTCAAAGTTATGCTTTAGATATACCTTTATGTTCCAGTGGTTTAACCAATTGTTAATTTATATTTAAGTTTATTTAATATCAGCATCATATTTCCTCTTGAAAACCGTATTATCTATTTTCCTTATTGTTGGTCATACCTATAACTCTTCATTTTCATCATCTTTATATTATTATTTGGTTTATAGCCCCTATGTTTTATAAATAGATAGGTATATGCACGTACTTTACCCACCATTGGTATATAGTGTGTACCTATACATATGACATGACATGCGTATTGTATAGGTGCTAAGTCGCTAGGTACCTAACTACCTATATACACTAGTATAATTATAATTCTTTTCAGATTAAACATATCTACCTTATACAATTTACAGTTGTCTTCGAAAACGTACTCATATATCTTAACAATACTAACATATCATATCAGAAATATTATTTCATTATCAGACTTATTTCACTTGATATTCTTCAAATAAAAAAACTCATTTAATGATTGCTTGAGGTTTATGATCAACACTTCATTATAAGTGTCATTATAAGTTCATGAAGTTGACCATGTTTATGATGAGAATAAAAAAGAATAATTTATTTGAGTAATATTATTGGTGTAATTCTTATTGAACATTTATGCACGTAGAGGCAAATAATATCACTTTGAACTTTGGAATCGTCTTGAAAGTTTTTTGTTTCGAAGTAATCACAATGTAATTATATTTGCATGCATACATAGGTAAGCGCTCATGTTAAATTTTATGATTTCGTTATGGATTCAGTTCAAGGAAATAGTGGACCTCCGTTTACCGTGGAACATATTAGTAATGGGTAAGTAATTTTATATCTATTCTCATAGTATGCAAATTCCTTCGTTACTCAAATTTACGGTGTATTGGTGATTCATCATTACCTATTAGTACTTACGTACATCATTTTATGCGAAGTAAGATCTAAGATCTCAGATACCACAAACTTGTTCACCTTGATTTTCGTAGTTCATATTGTATGATTTTTCATTTTTTTTTCTTAATCATATAAAGGTATACTTGATCATAATGTTGGTAGTAAAATTCAAAACCATTTCGAAGAGATCAAGCGTAAAATTGCATTTCTCTTATATGTAGATGTTGTGTATCATTACAGTCTTCGTTCTTTCAAAGTTATTTTGGTTGTCGCCTGTCTTGGAATTTTTCATTTCTAAAAGGTATGAGTACGCAATACATATTAACATAGTTGATGCAGAAAATCGTTTTCAAACAAGTGAAAAAATTTGATGATGTGAGACTTTTCATGATGAGCATCACAATTTAATACAAATTTATTTTTAAGTTCCAGCATAGCATAGTACGTGGATTACAAGTAGTATTATTCCTGGCCATCAGGTCAGATACTCATTAAAACTTCCAGCGATGTTTTACTCCAATACTTGATGAAATCATTGTAATCGATACATAATAAATATTTTACGTTCATATTTTTGCATTAAACAAATTCAACAAACATCTTCAACTGTAGGTACTAGCTACCTACATATGTATATATATGTATATGGATATAGGTATCCGTATAATTCGATAACAACGAAAAGCTTTCTAAAAGTATATCGTTTGATGTGTTGTTATGATTTACAATACTTCATATCGATAAATTATCATTTCAATGAGGCCATTATCATACCATAATATATACATTACATAATTACAATTTTATAGATACAGCACGAAGCATACCCAAATACCAGCTACCACCAACTATTGAATCATTCCTTTCTATTGAACCGAATGAGATTGGGAAACACTTGACGGCGTTTACTTTTCTCTCGTCTCTTCCCTTGCATGCACAATCACCCTGCACCAGTTTACTTGTCCATCTATGTCCTCCCGGCTCCCTTTCGAATGTCTGTAACAACAACACTGTTCAATGCTTCACTCTTCAGTTGTGAAAAATACAATTTTTACTCGCCTATGTAGATACATAATTCACTCTCAGCTTGAAGATGTGATACGATATTACATATGAAAAGTTGAAAACAAAATTTCATTCTAAATTCAGATCTCTAAACTAAAAGTGATTGTTTTGTGTTTTTTTGCGTTTACGATAAATAAACGATATGAGTGCTTATCAGTGAGGAATGATGATAAGCTGTGAGTAATGCATTGTTACTAATTTCCACAATAAACTTCAACGAAACAACATAATTAATTGAGACCTTCAATGAAATTTGAGTAATTTTTGTCACTCACCTATTGTTCTTCTTTGTGGTTAGTATGTTGCAGTGCTTGTTTATTTTGTTATGATTCTTTACCAACTTTTTTCTTCCATTTAAACGTTTCAATTGTAAGTATGAAAATAATGATAAATTTTTTTTTTGTAGCTAAACATGCCAAAACACCTTTCGAAAACTTGAAGTTGAATAGTAAGTATGTGAGAATTTTCGGCACCAAAAAATCTGAGATCTTATTTCCTTACATGAATTTTCAAATCATAATACCTGTTAGTTTTTATTCTGAACTTGGAGTTATAAGCTTATTTTATTGATAGTGCAAGTAGCGGCAACGAACCCAAAAAAGTTCCTAAACGTAAATGCATCGAAGGTAGAATGGCTACGATTGTTAAATTTTTACTATATGGATTCGGAATCGTTTTCCTGATCTTGGGATTTGCTATTACTGGTTTCTGGAAAGAATTGTACCATCACATGCTTGCTTCCGTAAGAATAATTATCTATCATTACTTTTATAAATAGACACTTTGCCTGTATATTTCTCTACATTTTGACGATACAATTCACAATCGGTGCTTTTCATATCTGAAGAAAGATAGCCAACTAATTGGAAATTAATAACATTTCAGAATCTTGCTTTAACCAGTGGTTCTCAAACCAAAGAAATGTGGACAAAAAATGAAGTTCCTATTTATTTTAGAGTTTATTTGTTTAATTGGTCAAATCCTATAGAAACATTAAGTCATAGGGAGAAGGCAAATTTTGTTGAGAATGGGCCCTACACATTTAGGTAACTATATTAATTTATTTCAATACGGTCTTAAAGTCTCGTATAATAATACTTGAAGATGAAATAACCATGATCTTCATATTGTCATTAAATAATAGATTTACGCAAATAAAAGAGAATATTGTTTGGAATGAAAATCATACAGTATCATACAAAGGGCGACGAGAATGGAAATTCGTGCCAGAAATGTCCAACGGAAGTCTCTCTGATGTTATAACAAATATCAACGTTATAGCTGTGGTGAATAACGTATTTACTAAGAAATGAGTCTTAACGATGTTTGTGCGGCTTCCAATCGAAACATTTTTTTCTTTAGACGAATTTCGTATAAAATTCCTGAATTTAAATACGAAATGAATATTAAAATATCGAATTACTTCTCTCAGTATTAATTTTTTTTTGATTTTTGAAAAAAAAATTTGGCTGCAAACTTGAGTGTTTAGTAAGATCACTTGGACTCACTTAATTTATTAGCGTTTTTTTATTATTTACCCCGCAGGTTTTTCTAATTGGTTGATTTTGGAATTACAGGCTCTTGGTGATCAAGTGAGAGGATTAAATCAGTTCGACAAAATTGCTGTAAATGAATTCATCGAATACAACGAAAAACAACTTTTTATCCGTAAAACCGCCAGAGATCTTCTTTTTGAAGGTTACGAAGATAAAATTTTAGATCTTGTAAAATTGTTGAAAAAATATTTTAAGAAATTTAATTACATGACTGATAAATTTGGATGGTATTACGGAGTAAGTATATATTACAAGATGAAACTTTATCGTTAGTGGTGAAAATTCTTATTCAGATAACTTTTATAATATGCAGAAAAATGAAAGTCAAGTTGATTTCTATAATATCCACACCGGCACAGATGACATCAATAATCTAGGCAAAGTTCATTCGTGGAATTATAAAACTCAATGTAACATTTATTCGGGAAATTGCGATCAAGTCCGTGGCTCTTTGGGTGATTTATGGCCCATGAATATCAGTGGAGAAGAAACAGCTTCCATATTTATATCAGATTTATGCGGGTAAAAAGTGTTTATAATTTTTGTACCTGCATAAATAAATTCGAAATAATTACCATTATTTATTACGTTTTTTTCAGAGCTTTCGATTTGTCTAACGTTGGTAGTAAAGAAATGTACGATGTTGAAGGAGTGCATTTCGTCGGCAGCGAAAGAACGTTCGATAATGGAAAAAAGTATCCGGAAAACAGTTGTTACTGTAAGAATAATCCATGTGATCTTCCATCAGGCGTGAGAAATGTGGCGGAGTGCCTACAAGCTCCAATTTATATTTCATTTCCACATTTTTATTTAGCTGATAAAAGCTATAGAGAAAATATAAACGGAATGAACCCAAATCCCGAAAAACACACTTTCTCTTTCACAATGCAAAAGGTAATAATATTTATACTCAAAATTACAATTTATTCGAACATTTTCAGTCTAAAGAGTAAGTTTTAATCGCAGGATTCTGGAATTTTAATGGACATTAATGCCAGGCTACAAATCAATGTGAAAATTGAACCGTATCCAGGACTGTCGTAAGTAAAGAACCCATCGTAGGGCTGTATTTTTATATTTCAAATTTAAAATGTTATTTTTCCATTTCAGATTCTATTCGCAATTACCAAACGTGATTTTTCCCACACTATGGTTCGAAGAATCAGTTGATATGCCAGACAAGCTTAAAGAGCAGTTGAAGTTTAATTTTAATCAAGTGCCAAATTTATTATCTGCCAGCGGATTCATCTTTGTAATTGTTGGAACGATTCTTCTAGTCTTTGGATTCATTGTTACTCGTATGAGTTATATCGAAGTACCATATACTCGAAATAATATTTAAATGGTTCCTTTGAAAACCATGCGGTTGACTATCATTCTTGGTTAAATTGAAGCCAAGATGAAGATTGATGTGCCATATTAAATGTACATTAGCATATTTTTCAAAGGCAATGAAAAATCATCACCTAATAACTTTAGAAACAGTTTTAAAAATATTTTTTTAATTAATTGATTCGAATGTTTTTGTTTTCTTTTTTATTTCTTCGCTTCTCTAGTGGAATTTGAATGTAATTCCTCTTATGTCACTGAAAAAAAAAAAATGCAAAATGTGATATAAAAAAAACTGTTTATTAAAATGATAGAAAGGAAGTAAAAAACAGATTGTTTGAAGAATTGTATTTTATAATTCAATATTATCGCGCAACGTTATTAATGATGATAAAAATCATAGAGAGTTTGCGTAACGTTTTTTACGCTTCATTAACATATTTTAAAATTCTTAGAAGTGTTGTGAGAAAAAGAAAAAATTGAAAATGAGATGAATATATTTTCATTTTATCACTTTTGTATAGCTCTCTTTTTCGCAATAAGAGTTGAGTGCAAGGTTATTAAAATCAATTAGTGAACCAAGTTGAACATTACCCATATAACATTGTTGCATTTTATAAAGAGAATAACTTTAGCAAAGTGAAATTATATTTTGTATAAAATAATTTTTATATTTCATTTTTCATCTCTTTTCCATTTTATTACATGAGAATATTATAGTTTTATCCTGGAGATTGTAATTTATTATTTATATTACGTTCCAAGGCTGATTTAATTTTATAATCTATATGTATTTATTTTTGAATACCAAATACTTTTTACTTTATTTTATTAATTTACTTTCTACCATTAATAAAAATGATATTTTATTTTCGAATCGTTTTCATATTTTTAGTTATTTACCGTAAATAGATTTTAAATTTTTGTTTTCGTCTCAAGATTATATCAAAAGTATAGCCTTTGAGTAGTATAAAATACACTGTGTCTAACTGATTTTAACACCCTCAAGCACCAAATTTCCTTCATCCACCAAGAAATATTCGTTATTTTATTTCTTTTCATTTCTTTTTACGAGATTAAGAAATTAACACATAAATAATTGTTTCTCTATGATTTCAATTCTTGAGTTACAAGATTAGGAATGTTTTTAAAGTTTCAACGTTTCATTCAAGTTAATTTTGCAACACTATTATTAATATTATTTATTATTATTATTGTTATTTTTTTATTTATTTATTTACATACACATGGAGAATCATATTGAAATAATTGAAATTAATTATAATGATAATGATCCAGAAAAGTATGATGAAGATGTTTTGGATCATCCTAATTCTGATATAGACGATTATTTTGATAGAAATGTATTAGTCCAAGAGCCAAACCTGTCGAAAATGGGCCGAAATAACTGCAAGCTGGGACCTATGCCAAAAGTTAGTGTATGTATCCCCACTTCGAAAACCACCGGTCTGTCGATCCGCAGCTGCTGCTTTTAAGCGCTGCGAAAGCTGAAAAGTTCACAACTTTTATGAACTTTTGACCGAAAATACTGAAGTTTGAAATTGTAATAAAATTATAGGATTTTTTGCGCTGAATCAGAATATGTAGGTCTGCCGGCCCTAAAGTGCTGCCAAAGGCCCCACTGAGTGCTTAAAGCGGAGAAAACCCAAAAAAATCATGTATTTTCGATGAAATTCGCATAAAAATCGCATGATTTAGTTTCAGTCGGATTAATAAATGCTTTCAAGTATTACTCTTGAACAACAATGACTCCTCAACTTCAAGTTTTCTCATTTGAGGAGGGGGATTGACGTAGAAGAACATCTATAAACTCATGTATATGGACATGCGATACATCGAAATATTTATGTATGACAATATTTTTCACATTGAGGGTGAAGGTGTGGTACCTATTTTTGTGAATCGTGAATAGAAGCTTGGGAAAAACACAAATTTTCAGTTATTTGGGCCCATTTTCGATAGGTTCGGCTCTTGGACTATATGTAATTATGATTCTGATGATTTTATAAGTGATCCTGATTCAGAAATGGAATCTGATGAACGGATACAAGAAGATCTTAACAATTATTTACACATATAATTGATTTTCAACATCAGATGTTAAATCATTTTCTAGTATATTTAAATCTTTTATTTCTTTTTCAATAATTCTGGATAAAGTAGAGTCGAGATTCGTGTCTAGTGGTCAGCAGCGCTCTTACAGAGAGCAAATAACTCTATTTCAATTTTTTGTTTATTTTTCCAAGTGCACTAACTTGATATCTATATCATTTTGAGGATCGGAATCGTAATGAAGAATAATTATTTTAAACAAATTTTTTCTTTTAAATCCATCAATTCTTTGCTAGCACATTAATTTTTCAATTTTAAAATAAAATCCAGCTTAATTCGTATAAGTTTAAACTTGAATGATGAAATATTTTAAAAGTTGAATAAACTTAATAATTTAATTTCTATTTTAAATGTAACTATTAATTCAACATCGAAATAATAGACTAAAATTTTAATTAAATTATGAAATTTCATTGTTTTAGGTATTGTACACGATAAAATTTTGAATTTAAAATTTTTCTCATATATGAAGTGATGTAAGTTTGAAGGATTTTTTCAATTTGAATAAATTTGGAATGATTTTATTTCTAATTCGGGTAGTAGGAGCAAAAATTTGATTTAAAAAACAATAAAATTGGCGGAAAATGTTGCATTTTGACTTCTAGGGGTGAGTATTATCTTTGAAATCCAACGAAAGGGACAAAAAATGTAGAATTGTTGTGCTCCATATGATGGCATTCATTGTGGAGGCACCTTTTTGTGGGGTCATACTTGACCCTACCTTGTTGTTAACTTACTGAAAAAGTTTAATGGGAAATATAATGCATTGGGGTCATGTATGACCCCACCTTGTTACTTACCGATCTCAATCGCCTTGTTACTTAAAGGTTAACCGAGTTGACATATGACCTTTCGTTTTTTTCATGTCTAGAAAAATCGAAGGTTATAGGCTTATAGGATTTTAGATAATTGATAAGGACAACAAAAATACCAAAAAATTTTATTTTATTTTATTGCTAATTCTTCTACACAAGTACCTATGTCATTGATTAATCAAATTTATCACAAATGAAAACGAGTAATGAAATACAAATTTTTGCCTATCCGAATCAAAGTGAATTTTTGGCCACAAAATAATCTTAGAAAATAATGAAACACCGATCCAATGCACGGACTCGTGGAATTATAGATAGAAATTATAAACGTACGTACGTACGTATTTATGTATAGATTATCATAGCGAATTAGATAGAGAAAATCTCTTTTGTGGCATTGTTCCATTCTCCTGTGTTAATGAGTATTTTTATAAGATAACTATTGTATTGAACTTTGGATCTTTGGGTTGGTTTAGAAAACGGAAACTCAATTGCTGTTGAAGAGTTCCATATTATTTTTCATTATAGTTAGGTGGAAGATGTCGAAATAATCGTTACTGATTCATTGTTTTGTTGCAATGGTGTATGGTACGACAACTAACATCGAAGAAACAAATAGGTAATATTTTAGTAATAAGTTTTGAAGCAGATGTAGGTAGAGGTACTAAACATTACAATGGGATATTTTTTCATAAAGTAAAGATATCTGAATAACTTTTGTAATATTTTTTGCCAAGTTTCCTGGATAATTTGAGTGGTCGATGGCATTCTGACTTCGCTTTTTACTTATATTCTTAATTTTCTTCTTTTAAATCAACAAGGATATATGTGTACCTATGTATGCTATGGATTGAGGTTCGCTTATTCGTGTATCTTCATCTGAAAATTAGGAAAATTACACGGTTTTTTTTTATTTAAATCACTAGAGTCGTTATACCTAATTACCTACTTACTCCGATGATTTTATTTCCTACCACATACCTACTTTCATCGTATTCTATAGTATCCATGCGTAATACTTGAAACCCGGATTTTTTTAAATAACCGATTTCATTTATCATTTTGTGAGGAGTTGCTTTCAATAATCTGATTAGATATAGACAAATTAGGTATCCAGTAGAAGTTGCAAAACAGCTAACGATTAAAACTCGCGTTAAGTTTACAAAAGTTATATCTTGAGAAGTGTGCTTTTTTCTTTCTTTCTTTCTTTCTTTCTTTCTTTAACCATCTATTAAGTCTTATATTCAAATTTCTTCACCAGTTAAATTTATTTGATTATTTTAAAAAATGCTTACTTTCAGCACAGACGAAAAGGATGTTCGTTCAAAATATTTTTATAGAAAAAACCCTCGTTGTTGTTTATTTACTCTGTATGGCTTTGGAACGATATTTTTATTACTGGGATTGCTAATTAGCGGTTTCTGGAGGAGCGCTTTTAATCATCATGTAGCAAAAGTAAGTTAAGGATGAGAAAAATATTGATATTTTTCATCAGAGCGTAAATACGATCATATAAAAATTAAGGGATTTTTAGTAACATTGTTAACATTACAACTTTGTAAGGTAAAGATTTAAAAAACTCAATATAGAGTTAGCGAAAACCTAAAAAATTAAATCATCCCACAATACAAAATTATGGAATTTTGATTTTGGTGAAACATATAATTATGCCCTATTGCTTCGTGCCAACCAAATAAGTACCCCTTTAAATACCGATTTTAATTCCTTCGATAATTTCGCTTTCTATTTTTCCTCCGTTAAAGTTCTTCGAATATTCATTGGTATAGTACCTCCTCGCCCCTTCGGGGCTCGCAATAAAAATTAAATGAAGAAAAAAAAGTTATTCTATCAGACAAGTATTGCTACATTCATTTTAAATTTTATTACTGAAGAACAATAAACTAAATGCAGGTAGGCTTTCACCGCAAGGGTCGTAAAATTTTGCAACGGCAAGGGTCATTAAATTTTATTACCTCGGTCCTTTTCCCAGCCTATTCACACAGCAGGGGTCCTTTGTGTTGTGAAGGTACTATAGCCTGATCCAAGATCCAGGTAATAAACAGAGAAACAATAACTCTGGCATTTCACTTTTTTGGTAAAATTTCAATTTTAATATCATAGAGTGATAAGTTAAATGCATGTTTATTACTGAACATCAACAAAAAAACCTAAAAAACGTTTACGTTAATTTGTTTCATCACGTTATCTCAATAAAGATAATGATGTATTTTTTAGAAACTCTTTTTATCAGGAGACAATGATTCTCAAACGTCGAAGTTATGGTTATCCAATAATATACCAGTTTACCTTAAAGTTTACATGTTCAATTGGACGAATCCTCAACCATCTTTGGCAAAAGAAGAGAAACCACATTTTGAAGAATGTGGTCCATACGTTTTCAGGTGGGTAAAGCGAATGTGGTACTTACTAATACGTGCATACGTGGAAAAAATCTCATTCAAAATTTTTCTGTTTTCATTTAGGGTAAAAGTATTAAAAGAAGACGTGGTTTGGAACGATAATTACACAGTATCTTACATGCAAAGGCGTAGATGGGATTTTGTATCTGAGCTGTCGAATGGATCCCTTTCTGATGAAATAACATCGATAAATGTAGTGGCAGTGGTGAGTTTATGAACAGGGCAACAAATTAAATATGGTTTTGAGAATTTCAAAAAAATGTCAATTTATTATTATAAAGATGAAGTAGGTAGCGTAATACCTATCTAATTAATTTTTCAAGTTTTTAGGCACTGGCATATCAATTGAAAAATATGCCGAAAAGTATCATGAAAATGATGAACGAAGCTATAAAATTACGAAAAGTGCCACTAATCGTAACCGAGACCGTCGAAAATCAGTTGTTCGAAGGATATGATGATGGAATATTATCAACATTGAAGATCGTGGGAGATGGAGTTAATGCTTATGGAATATTGCAAACGGTCGCGGATCTTGGAGAATTTTATGCTGATGTAAGTACTTCGTTTATCATGTATATATAACAAGTGCAAAAAAATAAGCGTAGATATCTTAGAATCTATACTATCATTTCTTCATTTTTATTTATAGGTCAAGTCAATACTAACATTTGTAAGTATTTTAGAATAATCATGTGTAAAATTAGTGCTATACAGACCAAATATTTCTAATGGAAAATTAAAATTCCTCAAAAACCAGGATACTGCTGTGCCACCAAAAGATACTTCATCCATGTTACATAAACTAATAGATAAGCTTCAGAAATTGGATAGTATAAAAGATCGATTTGGTTGGTGGTATCAAGTAAGTTTAAACACCTATATATACGTTTTTCCAATACTTGGAAAAGATTTCTAAGAACAAGCATTTTTTAAAGAAAAATTTAACTGATACTCATCACTTGAACATTCACACTGGTCAAGGTGATATCAACACCCTCGGTGAAGTTCACTCATGGGATTACAAGACGATTTGCAGAAACAACGAAAAAATACAAGGTTCCTTAGGAGAGTTATGGCCGATGAATGTAACGCAGGGAAAAAGAGCTCTTTTATTTATACCTGATATGTGCAGGTATATCATAACACGATATATAGATGTATAGGGTGTTTTTCCTCAATGACTTAATAGATCTTCTTCATTTTACATGCACAGGGGTACTCGTGCAACATTCATATTTAGGATGCTTTGCGAAGCATGCAAAATTATGTGAAAAACACCTGATTTTTTTTTTAAATAATTTTTGAAGGATATTATCGATTAAAATTGCTAAATAATTTAGAGTGCTTCCCTCTTCAGCATAGTATATATGGGTAATTCTCCAGAAAGTGACAAATTTCGACATTATAAAAATGACCGCGCAAAGTGTTTATTTTTTTTGAATTTTCAGTGCGAATGGTTTAAGTACCTTCCCCTAAAATGTATTCCATCATTTGGCCCAAGTCATGTATGATAAGGGAGGAGGTGGGGAGTCCTGAAAGTATAGTGAGCTACGACGCTGAAAAATGCTGAAAATTCCACGTCGTGGCTGGCAGGAATGAGGCAAATTTTCGATTTATCTTGTGTTTCTTCCAGTTATGACAAGCTGCCCGGGATGTTGTGATAATCTAGGACATCAGGTAAGTCCATTTAATTGCTAGAAAAAAATTGTGGTTCGTAAATATACAAGAATAAATTCTGGACTCTTGAAAATAGTTTCTACGATTATTAAAGGGGAGAAATCAACTGTTTTTCCTTATCCTTCTGTCTCAATATTCTTTCCACGTCGTGGGATTAATGAAATGTCTCTAACAGTTCATATCATTTCACATCATAAACAAAACATTTCATTAATTCCACGACGTGGAAAGAATATTGAGATAGAAGGATAAGGAAAAACAGTTGATTTCTCACCTTTAATAATTGTAGAAATTATTTTAAGATTGCAGAATTTGTTCTTATATAGTATATTTGCGAACCACAATTTTTTTTTGTTTTTCAGATGACCCGCCTACATTTGCCGCTGATTAAACCACCAACACGACGAGGAATTTGATAAGTGGAGAATGCGAAAATTTCACAGATATGAAGTACTACACAGAGCAAGTTTACTGGGATCCAAGATTTAAGATCAGCATAGTGTTCTGATAGCATAGCTGAAGCAGTGCAGCCACTTTTGAGCGCAAAGTATTGAACCAGTGCACCAGGAGGGTATAACAAAAAATACGGCACGACGTGGAAAAAAAACCTGGTGACACAAGTTTCAGGCCATTTAAATGCCGCTTTAAGCTTCCTTAGGCATTATTTCTGGTAGTAGCTTGTACCCTGAAGCCATCTTATCAACATTGTGTACTTCATTTCCAAATAAATCGAGTTTTTTTTTACTAATTATTGAGTCAAATAATTGTAAACGTACCTGGTGACAGACCACGACGTGGAAGATTTTGGTGTTTACTGAGCAGTATGTACTGAAAGGGAGGGGGGTTCATAGATGTTTTACAAATGGAAAAGTTCGGGGGATGGTACTACATAACATCGCAAAAAAAAAATTAATATTTAGCAATTTAAAAGATAAAAAATATACTGGTGACTGAAATATGTCACTTTTTGGAGAATTACCCATATATCCACACCAAGGATAGATGGAGAAAAGTAATAATGAAAGGGTAAGAAATCATGAAGAAAATAAATTATTTTTTAAAATTGTTTACAAATAATTTGTAAAATGCTTGATTAAGCCATATTGAGTGTATATTGAAAAAATTATTCGTATACCCCATCCCTCGCTACATATTCTCCATAAATGCCCTCTTGGTAGCTCCAAATATCAAAAAATATTAATTTTTTATCAATTTTTGCCTCGAATTTCAAAGCAGGTAAAAATTTACGGTTTGAGCGAAAATGCTGAGTATAAAATATAATATTACTGACTATAGCTTCATGAGGAGGTATACAAAATAAAGATCCATAAAACATTTTATTTTAAATATTGAAAATTCGTAGCCTACCCTCAAATTGAACAAAGCAACTGAAACTTCGGAAATGAAATATCCTAGTAATCTACTTTCTTGATTGAAATCCAAGCGTAGAACCTCAGCTCCCTTCCTTGTTAGTCCTTTCAGTTAGTAGGGTAGAGTAAACATCATACATGAGTGTCACATTACTTGTCCTACATGTGATATGAAGGAGTTCATATTGAGGCGAAACACATTGTAGCATGAGTAACCAACGTATATGTACACAAATACAAATTATTTCATCTTTTTCAGTTCTTTCGAACTAATAAAAGCTGGATCAAAGGAAGTAGACGGTATCGAAGGAACTGTATTTATAGGTTCACGTGAGACAATGGGCCCTTCTACAGTAGGAAACCCAAATAACATCGTTAACGAAGAGCCATTAACGGGAGTTCGAAATATTACGAACATCGTTAAAGCGCCTATTTTCGTATCGTTTCCTCATTTTTACCAAGCGGACGAAATTTACCTAGAAAGTATTTCAGGTTTGCAGCCAACTAAGGAAAAACACGAATTTGTGTTGATTTTACAAAAGGTTTCCCACGCGCAATGAAAACTTACACTTGAACTTTTGCCCCATTATTTTTCGAATTTAACGAATCTAAATGTTTTTAGGATTCCGGAGTAGTTTTGGAAGGTAGTGGTAAAATTCAAATCAATGTTATGCTAGAACCGGTTGAAGATCTAGAGTAAGTATAATGCTTAAAATGTTCTCTTATATTGTTATATGAGGCTACAGTATCGATCGTTGTTACAGGTTAGTTGCAGATTTACCAACGCTCCTTTTTCCTACTATATGGTTTGAACAAACAGCAGTAATACCTTCCTCAATCAGAAAGCAAATGAGATTTGGATTTGTAATGGTACCTCTAATCTTCACTGCAACTGGTTTAATTTTCGTAGTTATAGGATTATCGTTGCTAATTTGTGGATTTATATTTTTATATTTACGTTACCGATCCAGACCGTATAATAATGCTTTAAGTTACTTCAGTTTTTATGTAATTAAACCAAGTCAGGTAACCATAACAGTACAAAAGCCTGCGAAAGCAGCGAAATAATTTTTTTTTTCAATTCAACATAGCCGCTTTTAAGAAGTGAATTCCTTGTTTTTATCATGTAAATATTTATTGTTAAAAATTGTTAAACAATAAATGCAATTCAGTATTCATCTTAATTTCTGTAATGAAAATAAAGTTACTGCCATATTCGAAGATTCAATAGTTTCAAGTTTTTTTTTTTTCACGTACAATTAAAAAAAACGAATAATTAAAATATGCATTTTATTCCTTTTGAATTACTTTCCAGGTTGATGTAACATACCGTAAAATGCATGAAAATATAAAAACTACAAATGCAATATACATTACAGAGAAGTTCGGAGTCCTAATTAAAGACGATAAACTTACCAACTTTTTACATTACTTACACACCTTCAAAATGAACAAAATAAATATAAATCATACCAATCAAACTGAAACCTCGAGTACATTACCATCGAGGAAATAATATGAAATCGGAGTGAAATTATTAAAAATAAAAATGCGACAAAATTAGTATCTGCGATGTCGGCTTCTAGATGATGAACGAGATCTTCTAGAACTACGATCTCGTGATCGACTTCGTGACCTAAAGACAAAAAAAAAAAAAATGAATCAATTTTTTTCTCAATAGTAAATACTCGTTTACAGAGGCTGGTTACTGTACATACCTTCTGCTACTCTTCTTGCGTCTACTGTAAAGATAACGTCTCAAATCCCTTGATATTGGTTTTAAATGCATGAAATTACAAAACCCGCTTCTCGTACATTCGCTGAAATAAAGAAATAAATTAAAGATTAAAGAAAAAAAACCTAAGAAGTATAATTATGTAAATTTTCAATTTCACTAACCCCATTTCGTATTGACGACAACACGCTTCTCTAAAATCGGTTACTGGGCTCAATTCAGCATAAACCGGTCGACCACCGAACCAACGATTATTCAAATCGTTTACAGCCTTTTCAGCATCTTCTTCTCTACGAAACTGTGGGAAAAAAAATTTTAATACGATAATAGTGCATATAATTTTTAAACATGCGAAGTACTAAACAATTACCTTGATGTACACATTCCCAACTAAATGATCGCCCAAGTTGTCGCAAACATTCATTTCTTCTATTTCACCGTACTGAAATAGTAAATGTGATGAGTATATTATATATACTGTCATAAGGCCAACAGCATGAAGATTTCCTTCAACTTACTTTGTCTTCGCATTCTACAAACACGTCCTCGAAAAAGTTGTCATAATGCTCCTGCATTTCTTCATCAGATACGTTTGAAACCACTGAAAACACATTGATAAAAGTATGAGCTAAAGATGAAATACATGATTAAATCATAAACGTCAAATATCACTTACAATGAGATCCATCAGCTGATTTCGCCGAGTTTTGTGGATTGACGTACAAATTTTGAAGTAAAACAGTCTGGAGTACAATTAAAATTATAAATAAGATTTTACACGATTATTTAAAAATTACAAAATAATATTTATCTTCCTCATACTTGACTGAAAGTTGGTTTGTTATGAATTCGTGAACATCTATCTCCATGTCGGCAGGCACCAATTTTAAAATAAAAGGAGCAGTTCACCCTGCAAAAAGAAACTTTTTTTATTCACCAATACGCAACTATCACAAGGAGTTGAAAATACTAAAAGCGGCGATATAAAAGTTGTACTTCGTTCGCTTTACTTCTAAGAATTGGTGGAAAAAAAACGAAAAATAGCAACTTACTTATCTTTTTCAGTACCAAATATTGAAGCCAAGTATTCAGCCATGGTGAGTAGCTTCTCAACTTTCACGAATCTTAACTAAAATCTAATATTCCATTAATTAAGACACGTTTACGATACTAAAATAACTTCCTTAATCCTTTTACAATCGAAAAAGTGATTTTTTGAAGTATTTCAAGTATTGATTGAGGTAACAACTAACACGACGCCATTTTTAATATCATTGCAACATACACTGTACAAAAGGTCTCGGATGCAAAATCAGAGATTTTTTGCTTAGTTTGGTCAAAATCGTTCTTCACAATTCTTACTCTTCAGTCTTCACATGAATATTGGAATTTTGGAAAATGAACGGCCATTTACACCGCACAAAATCGTTCAAAGTGTGTTAATGTAAATCGCAACACTAGCGCTCCGAGTTACATGAACGGATTTAATGGATAACAGTTGGTAGTGGGGGAAAGGAGAAGTTCATTTGATAGCGTTGATAAAAGTTGTTTTGAAAAACATCGAAAGAAGGAATGAGAATGGCATTATTGAATGAAGTTTGTTGAATTATAATATAGTCATTATTTTCTGTTCAATAAGACCGACTTTTCGTTTCATTTGTGATTTTTATCATGGTAAATATGTGATATTTCAAATTATATAAACTATCAATTCAATCAACATAATCATGTAAACATGCAGAGGAACGAAGCATCCATTAAATTTACCACAAAATTCTGCTTTCAGTCTCAAAATGTGAAGGTTTGTGACATCAATGACGATGTAAAAGAAGCTTTGAAAAAATTTCGATTCCGCAAAAGTACTTCTAATGCTGCTCTCATACGTAAGCATAAGCATTTTTGAAAAAGTAATAAAGAGCGCACCTCAGCTAATGAGTAATACATAATTCTCGTGTTTATTTCTTAGTGAAAGTCAATCGTGAAGAACAGAGAATTTGTGTAGATGAACTGCTTGAAGTGAGTAAGATGTCATCGAACTTCAAACTCTATCATGTGTAACATGTTTCTCACTATCTCATTTTTTAGGACGTGAATTTGGACGATTTAAGGGAAATTATACCTAGTCATCAACCGAGGTATATCATATATTGTTGTCGCATGGAGCACGGAGATGGCAGGATTTCTTATCCAATGTGTTTTATTTACTTCACACCCAGAGGTTGGTTAAAATAATTTCAACCAGTATTTGTTGTTGAAAAATGAATCTCTTTTGAATATATTTTTCGTCATTGTAGACAGTCATATGGAATTGCAAATCATGTATGCTGGTACAAAAATAGCTCTTCAGCGAGAAGCGAATCTTACTCGATCTTATGAAATACGTGATCTCGATGAACTAACGGAAGAATGGCTTGAAGAACAGATTGGAAAGTGAGACGAAAAATGCTTAAGAACTGGTTTGCTTGCATTATTGTTATTAAACGTATTTTCTTTTGTTTCCATTCATTATTCCCTTTTTTTAATACAATTCATGTCGCTGATTTTGTTGTAGCATTCGTTGAAAACGTTTACTACATTTTTTAATCTTTCTGATGACATCTAATAATGACGATAAGATTTCTCATATTTTATATTTTTTTATAGAAATTTTAGCTTCCTATTTACTTTATTTTATTTATTCTGTTTGAGTATTTATTAATTTTTATGATATAATATTTATATATTTTAACATTACTATATTTATGAGTCATTTATAAAACCTATTTACAAAGTTGTGAATTTTCATACATTACTCTCAAAAATTTTTGGCTGAAGCTGGTGATTATGACATTTGAATGTGATTTTTATCTTTTCGTCAAAGAAAATAACTGCCATCGTAAATTTAGGTTGAATATTTTGACAATTTTTTCATATTTTGTTCATTCCTGTATTAAAATTATTCATATTATTTAATTTGACTCATTAAATTTTATATTGTAAAATTACATTCGGTAAAACGTTTGCTATATACGTTTTTAAATTTAGTGATTTTTAAGCCAAATTATTTTCGAAATAAAACAAACAAGTTTCAAATGAAATTAGGTATATTTTTTCGTTTTAAAAACGAAATAAACGCTTTCACGCTAGTTACCACTGAAAAAATCAGTTTCATTGTATTACTATGTTACAAAAATGTAGAGCACAACATTCGTATAATAATACATTAGTTGAATGTAAGACTTTCGTAATAAAACTGTAATTTTGTTGATGATTTACTTGATTTTGTTTGTTCATTATTTTTGTATATTCGTATTCAAAATAAAGTCTTTAATACTTACCGAGTCGTTTTTTACTTTCATTTTGAACTGTAAAATACTGAAAAACTGAAGGTAATTACTTTAACGACAAATATTAGGTACTTGAAACATTTGTAAGAATATTTATTCGAAGAATACAACATCAGAGAATTGGATTTTTATATAATAAAAAAAAATTGTAAAATACAAAGCGTAAAAAAGTATAAAAAATTTATTATCTAAGTAAAATTATTCAGGAAAATGCTTTTCGTAGATTTGCGGACATCTTCCATATTTGCTCATGTAATCGCCGAAGTTGCAGGTTGGATGAGCACACTGCTTGCTTATGATACAGCTGAAAAATTTACATCACCGTGTTTATCAATTAAATAAGGAATAGAATAATTACCTAGTAGGATTTCCTCAATCTTTGCAGCGAGTGTATACAATCTAAGTGACCTTAAACAGGGACGGGGCTTGTTTTAAAAAGTTGCAGCGTACTAGTTCAACTTATACGTATTTCTTTCATCACAAATAATTTCGATTAGCACGAATAACTTGGTTAAAAAAATTGAAAGTATACAGAACTAGGGAAGAATCGAGTGCAAAGTTTTCACGAAATTTCACTTAAATGCCCATTGTAAACTCATACGATACATGATCAGTATAATAAGTAAGTAAAAATATACACCACTTATACATTGCCTATACTCATGCGTCATTATATTATTAACAAACTCCGAATCATTAAATATAAAATACTCACAACATATCTTTGGGTGAAAAACTTTCCAATCCTCTTTTAAATCTTAAACATTCGTGTTGTTTATCGTAGCAATCACAAGCACAGGTTCCATCAGCCATGAATCTCACAGAAAATGGGGTTGGGCACTGGCATCTGAAAATTGTACGTATCTAGACATAGGCAACATTTATGGCATATCTTCTAACTTCGCTATATTATGCAGAATTGATAAGTAATAAAATAACTTTTTGAAAACCTATTTTAATTTCATTTAATAATAAAATTCATTTTTTTTTGAATTAGGTAAACGCTATCGGTGGTAGATGGAGTGGAAAATGCAATAAGTATAATCACAATTTATCATTTTACTTTCAACGAAAGGTGTATTTCAAAACCTACATTGACAATGTTTACCTTTTTGCGTAAGAAATATTCATATTTTGAGTGCTAGTTTCCAAATTAGTGGATGGAGTACTAGGCAAATTTCTAACTACTCTATTTCGTTGCGAAGTACAACTACATTCTGTATGATTGATAAAAGACAAGCTTTCGTATACATTCCTTGGAAATTTAGTACCCGGCGAGCGTATCTGTGAAAAAATTTAATTTACTTTAAATGTAAGCATCTAACCAAATATTGACATGCTAGTATCGATGAACCGGAGAATTATATCAACTTACGGCTGCTTTAAAATATAGCGTAACATTTTCAGTTTTTAGTGGTGCGCATACTGTTCCTTTTGGACAACAGCCGCTATCTTCTAAGCACTGATGGATAATAGTGCAAGAGGGGAAGTAATTTTTGAAAACATCGGGATGCACCTCATCAACTTTGACTATCTTTGGCGTAGGAATACTACATGCAGTTCTTCTTTTCATCTCCTCGTGGTGTTTTAAGAACTTTTGCTCATCTTCAGAAATTTCTGGGAAAAAAAATTAAACGTGTAAAGGTAAATATGCATGCGTAGGAACGTCTGTACATTACAATTACGATAAAAAACTAAATGTAGATAATTATTATGCAGGTTGTTTCAAATGTTCACCTCAATATGAATTCTTTCTAACCACATACCATATATCTATACCTACTGTATAGTGCTATTTATGTACGATAATTTGTCCACTCTAATTGATGAAGGGGCCGAAATACAAAGGTTCGATTCATATTTTTATATACCTCGGCATAACGATCAATTTCAACATTTTTATTTATTTTCATCATTTCAGTAAAACAAAGATAATGTAGAGAATTTATTGGCGCTTACATTTATTTAAAATCATTTAGACACACTGCGTATGTATACACCTATACACATGTACCTACGTATAGGTCAGTAGGTATTCAAACATTATGATAAAAACGAACAATTTGTAGTAGACGCTAATCAATAAAGATATGTCGGTATTCGTCGCTATGCTAATGAATAATGATAAAATGTTCCATGGCGTTTAAATAAGTTATCGATTACGATCTCACTGGAAGACAGTAGCACTGACCCACGAAATCGTATCAAAAGAATGCCATTTGTATTGTATAGGCCACATGCATGCATACTTGAATTGGTGATGAATCAAGGTCACTTCTTCGAGTGTCTTAATTGTCTAATCAGTATAAAAGAAAATTTAAAATCGAAACTCATATCGGTCACAAATTGTTTTGTTTCTTTAATTAAACATATCGTCGCGTTTCATTGGTAGAAAACATGACTCATATATCCGTTCAGTAGCATTACTAATAGCAAGAACTAGCAAATGAAGTTTTGTAGATTTGTATGAAGTGCACGAGCACACAGTCCCACACCATACCTGAATGAGATGGTTTTCTAGATAATTCTAAAAGGAAAAGAATATAATGCCCTCTTTCATTATTTTTCAGCGCGTAATTAGCATTATTTTCTTCAAGTGTTAATGAAAGCCTTTGGTCGCTCTAGCCTCCAGTAGCTGAAACAATGGCAGCTCAGACCACCCAAAAATACGACCCTGTATGGCACAAGTCATCTATCGGTGTCTACTGTTCATGCTTTCAACCATATACCTACAATGGCGGTATATTTAAAATGGTAATGTATACAAAATTTCAAATTATTTACCGCGTGTTATAAAATTATTTATAAAATTTTTCAACACCTAATTCAATTGGTTCATCGAACGTGAGTATTTTTAAGTATAGGTTTCGGTTGATGAATGTATAATACATGTGAAGAATCGAATCATAAATGTTTAGGTGGTAATTAATGACGTAACATAAGATGAATGAATAATTTTGTTAATGTTTTTTTGTTGGTAATAGCGTCAGCGAACGTAATTCGTGATACAGTTTTGAAACATCGAACTATTTATGTATGCATTAATTTCAGTCTCGTTTAACATCCGCTATAAAAGGGGGAAGAATTTTCGTTGAATTCCTTCGCAAATCTTTTTTTGGTTATGTTTCCAAGCACATCCACCGCCCAATATGAAAATATCAACTTCGCCAAACAAAAACATACTTGTATACACTATACGTGTATAGGTAGAGGTACGCTAAATATTGATATAATTCGTAAATTTGAATTCAGAATTAATAAAACGATCAAATTGAAAAAAAAAAGGAAGCGGCCATATGGTATCACTGGAGCTGAGTTCTTAATGGAAGTTTGTTGAAATTCACAAAGTTTGAATTTTCTAGTTTGGTGAAACATATGGAAATAATAGTATATTACGCAACGAGGGAATAATGTGCTAGATTATTCCATTGTTGCGTATACTATTTTTTTTACTTAAAATCTCCTTAAAAAGTTGTTTTTTACACCGATTCCTTTTCAAATTCACATAATAACCTGAAATTTGGAAATGGTGATATTCTCCTCAACTCATTTTTTTACATGAAACCATGAACGAAAATTTTAGCCTATTTACTCTTCCTCCAGTTTGTCTCAAAATTTTAGCGAACCACCATTTCAATTACTAGAGATGAGTTTTTAATGAGCACGAAAATTTTGCGACTTATGGGAAACCTTCACGAAGTTAAAACTGGCATACATCGTACTTTTCATTATTAATAATCATATGAGTCTACATTTATAAAATCTGCACCATTTGAGCCTCTTCAAGCCTTATTCTTCAAATTTTGAACATCCGCCATTTTGAATCTAATTTAGTCCAAATTTAAGGGGCCATATTCTGTCCCCAAACTGCCTCCATGTACGAACTTTCACCTTTCCATGTAGATTTGACGAGGAGAAATGGGAGATTCAAGAAATTTTATTTCTTCAAACTCCCTCAAAAGATTGTTTTTGGCTGTACCTAACTTCTCTCCAAATAATACATTTTAGTGGCTAAAATTTAAGTATCTTGGTGTCTGTGACTCATTCTTCCATATGAAAACAAAAATAACATTTTTAAGCTATTTTCCTCCTCTCCAATTTCTCTCAAAAATTGAGTAAACCCTCATTTTGAGTAAAATCAAAAATCTGAATAAAGCTGCTCGAGTTAAGTATACGATCATACCTTTACCAAATTTATGCACATCTATAATATATTTTAAAGGGTATAAATAACATTATAGCATGCGCATGTCCACATACTAGGTATGTGTATATCGTAATGGAAAATGCTAGATCGATGATAAATTGTCACAAACATTAACATTTGAAGCCCACTCCTATTTCCTCGACTTCTCGTTCCCAAATCAGGTAGGATGTAATACCTAAGCCTTACAATGAAAATTCAGCTAAAAATACCTCTATACGTATATTCGCATGAACATTTTTTTAACCGAATTTTGAGTGCTTTTCATCCACACCCCTTTGAAATACAAAGTAGGGACAAATATATATGTACATGAAAGTTGGATATTTGCCATATAGCAGCAAATATATAGTCTGAAATCCATAGATATGAAGACCGCACATCCTGATTTCCCCCGACCTCACCTTCCAAAATGAGCTAGTCTATATCTCTGTAATAGCTATAACGTTTTAAATTAAAATCTTAGCTAATTAGCAATGGTCAGCACTTCATTGTCCATATGCATTCGCAGTTATGTACATTCAAGTATGGTACTTACTGACAGAATTTGGCAGGACTCCGTATTTACGTATAAATAATTCGTTCACTTTTTCGCTGTTACCCAACGTTTGAATTTTCTGCAGAGACGTAGCTGACAAGTAATTTTCGTCATTCAACATTTTTTCTTCGCTTTCTTTATTTGCCTGCAAAAATTATTGAAAAGTTTCAGGAATGAAAAATAAACTTGGAAAACAAACCATTCTTCATTTAATCTTTAGTAGGTAAACATTATCTTTCTCCTGCGAAAGTTGAAATCCTAAATGGCGAATTTGATAAAACGGAAGAGTGAATAAATCATATTTAATTTACGTGTGGGATTGCTATTCTGGCACATGTTTATTATTCGCTCTATATTTATTATGTAAGAGTACACACAACTACAACGACGTAGCTTATAATAGTCGGCTCTTTTATGAATAGCCTAGACCATATTTTAGAGAAGGGTGAGAACCCAGAATCTATATCGATTTCTAAATCTCGTAGATTTTGGTCAATTATACTAAACTGCAAAAGGTCTTCGATTCAATACAATAGCTTCATAATGGGAATTCGAAATCGGGTGTTTCACAATAACGGTGCTGTATTGAGGGTGAACTCATCGTCGAATTCGTGATCAAAATGGTTTTAAATTTCCCGAATGAGGAATATTTATGTAGCAGTGAGTCATTCGTACTCGTTGAAGATTGTATTCTCTTCACAATAGTAAGTAGGTATAACCTGTATGAGCATCGAACATGTTATCTATAATAAGTTGAGCATTTCTCGCTTAATGAGTAGACGATATAGAGAATTATTTTTCATCTCAAGCTTGGTCTCGTGGTGTTTCTCACCATCACCTGAATGCTCAGGTGTTATAAATCGTTTTTTTCTTCTTAATATTTTTTTAATATCAAACCCATAAAAGCAATATCTCCATATTGTACACATATATATAGATTGAAGAGCAACATAAATAGATTCTAATTTTCATTTTACAGTCCATTGCAGATGTACTGACAAGCGCATATAAACTTGTTTACTTTATATAATAATCACGAATGCATTATCGCAATTAACGGAGTGTCAATGGTCTTTCGTAATAAATTACGACGAATTAAGTTTAGACATCATAATTATAGTAAAAATAATCTTAGAATCATTTAAAAGGAAACGCGTACGTCATGAGTGGTGATTCAACGAAAGGCTTCAGCGATTTCTTCTTCTTAATTATATCTATATAGCTCTGTAGTCTATACTCGGTATGCACGTAATTTTTTCGTATTTTATTTCAGGTTTCCTCTCGTGTTACCATACTTAAAAACCACTAGCACTCCACCACAACTTTTACCATATCCTACATCATCAATAATCGATAACATTCGATTAAAAAGAAATTAAAAATACTATTCATCTCGAACTAAATAAACTGCAAACCGAAAATAACCAACGATGATACATTTTATAAACGCTCGTTTAATTGTTAAACACAGGCGAAGCCTTTACGCACCTATAAGCACTTCATACGTTTTCGTTATTATGTGTATTATCGCTGAAACAGTATTACCTAAGCATTGAAAAATTTGGGCCAAAAAAACATGTATAATAATGTGAATTAGGAGTTTAAAATTTATATTTAGCAATGAGTAAGGGTATTGTAACGCCGCGGGCCCCGATATTCGTTATCGCTTTAGTAGGCGCTAACAGACAATTAACTTGTACGGCTTATTAACAGTCAATACTGTCAACAGCATTAAGTACATGTATCCGCAGTGAATTTCTTAATTTAAACAGTAATAGACGTCTGCTATATTTATTTAATGAATGAAGAGTTTGAAAACTAAGGCTATGTTTTAAACACTTATTGAGATGAAATAATCATCACAGGTGCGTAACAGATCCCAAATGACTCAGCGGTAGATGATTCAATGATTTAATAAGAAATATAATATGTTCTTCATTAGCGATAACGTTTAAATAGAACATTTTACGGATAAATAAAATTTCCTCTCAATTATATCACAGGATGGGTAACAATTGCGAAACACGCAATATATACAAGGTGTCCAGATTTCTACTGGGAAACTGCTGAATGGTTGTAAGCTTGGTCTTCTAGGAAACATACGTGAAACTTTCATCAAAGAGTATTTATAATGACTGCTCTATGTTCTATGGTAGATTCTATCATTTCTTTAACCAAAATTTTAAAAAAATTGAAAACAAATTTTTGTCAATGTTATTTTTAATTTTTTTTTCAAAATTTGTGATCATGTTCAAAAAATAACTTTTTGCTTACTACTTGTTTAATGAAAGGAGTAATTGAAAAATTAAATGATACACAAAATTTCATATACATACATAAGTAATGTTATTATTCATTTAAAAAATTCTATTCATTCAAATTATATAATTAATTTTTTTTTCTTTAATCTTAGTTAGCCACAAATAAAAATTACTTCAAAAAACGAAATAAAAAACATTGATACATCTACATCGGAATTCGTTGAATTATTTCAAAACATAGACAGTGAAAAAATGTCTAAAATAATAATTTCGTTAGTTAACTATTTGGCATAAGATGCCACTCGAAAGCATAAGTTGAGGTTTTATTTCGTTCGCTAACCATTCAACGTGAGGTACCATGAGGAGGGATCCTTATACTTTTTACTCCATATTACAAATGACCACACCATTACTTTATTACAACTCCAGCTGGTTCAATTAAAGTGCACGCCATATTAGAACATGAGCTGGTTGAATGAAACTTGAGGTCATCCTCTCACCTCCTGCTACATTTATAAAATTTTGCTCCATTTATTACGTGGGAACTAAAATACCTCCACTCATGCTCCGTCACGCCAACTCACAGTTCAATGAAACGTGAGGTCACAAAAACTCACGTTCCATGTAAACTAAAAGACCAACTAACTCACAGTTCAATGAAATGTGAGGTCACGCAAACTCACGTTTCTGCAACACTAAAAAACTGCGAACTAAAAGACCTTGACTCATGCCCCGTCACGCTAATTCACGGTTCAATCCAGCTGGTTCAATTAAAGTGCACGCCATATTAGAACATGAGCTGGTTAAATGAAACTTGAGGACATCCTCTCACCTCCTGCTACATTTATAGAATTTTGCTCCATTTATTACGTGGGAACTAAAACACCTGCACTCATGCTCCGTCACGCCAACTCACAGTTCAATGAAACGTAAGGTCACAAAAACTCACGTTCCATGTAAACTAAAAGATCTGGACTCATGCCCCATCAAACTAACTCACAGTTCAATGAAATGTGAGGTCACGCAAACTCACGTTTCTGCAACATTTTCCGTGAGCTCACACAAACTCACATTCCTACTACATATATAAAATTTTACTCCATAATAGTGAAACGTGAGCTGGTTCAATACAACCTCACGTTCCAAGTCCAAAATTTAAAAATTGCGCACATCATAGGGAGATCCTGGTGGATAATTTATTAACTACTCTTCGGGGTTGTGGAATGACGTTTGGTCGAGCGTCATAGATATGTGTACAACTTCTTCGGCCCATTTACTGGACGTTTCTTTGAAGCTTTTTTTCGAGCTTCATGGAGCTTTTCGTGAGTTGCTTGAGGCGTTACGAATGATCTCCTCGTTCAGCCCTATCACATGAAACCACTCGCAACTTTCATTGTTGCGTGTATCTCGACTTTACCTCGGACAAAGTTTTACCCTCCTCAATTATATAGTAGAAGATATAGAGATTTCCATAGGTGTGGGCTAAAACACCATCTATTCAGATGCCTAAAAAGTAGCCAAAATTTTCTCACAGTTTTTTTTTATTTCGTCCATTGATTCTCAAACAGTGGAAAAAAGTGCATAACTTTATTTACGATGCATTTACTTCCCTGCAGACTCTCGAAATTATAATCGTATATTTTAATACTGTTGAAGGATTAGTCATTAATTTGGGAGCATCAAATTTTTGCTTTTTTTAGGGAGAGGTGGACACAAACTAAAAATATTTTTTGAAAAAAAAAATATATATACATATATAATTATATGTTAATTTTCATTGTCATTTTATTCCTGCCCTATGAGCTTTTTGAAAAAAAAAATTCTGTTACTTCTTAACAGTGTTCTAACCATATATTTGGTTCCGCTTTCACTTTTTCCGTAACCTACGTTAAACGACATTTAAAATAATAAAAAAATACGTAATAGCTCTGTAAATTTAGATATAAAAAAACCAATTATGAAGAAAATCCTCAATGAAGATTTGTTTTCATGAATATATAGAAAACGATTCCTTGAACAATGTACCTAAAGTACTCATGGATAGGAGTGACGCGTAGTCCACCGGGGGGAGGGGTTAAGTACCACCTCAACAGTTATTATTTTCTTTATCTCCTCGGGAATAGCTCATGCCACTGTAATAGTCAAATACAGTTTCGTTCCACCCTGAATTTACCACCATTTTTATTTTATACTTTTTTTGTGAGATCAGTGAGTGTGGAGTTTGTGTGTCTTGGCTTTTGGAAAATACTACTTTTGGGAGTCAGCCATAATACTGGTTTCATTGAGCACTATAATTCGACTTTATGGAATAAGTTGTCTATATTATTATTTTTAATAAAATATAGCTTCCAACTTCAGTGGATTTAGGTTTCAGCCTCCTTTTCTCTACCCTTAATAGCCATTCCAAGATTACATATTATGATAAGTTTATTTATAATAATAGATTTCGAGAAAAGATTAACATGCCTACTTCATTTATTTATTTTTTACTTATTTATTTATTTATTCTTCTTACTGAATATAACTGCTATAAACAAAATGTTGACATTCTTATTGGCGAATAATATTTAATATTCTGCTCGCCAGAGGGACTACCATTAACTGCAAAATACCATCACAGCAACTCCTTCGAAACGACGAGCAGCTTTAACAAGCATGCCGATATACTTACCATATTCAACAGCTTGCAACGAGTAATTAAACGAGTGTTATGCGTTGCAAAAATAATTTCATTAATTTTATTGTCTAATGCACACACGTAGCATGTACACGCGTATATTTAAGTTCACCTGCACGTGCAGCTATACTTCGCGAGACATAAAACAAAAAGCCAAATTACCGTGCTGCTCTGCTTCATTTCTCTTCTTTCTTTCTTTTTTTGTTTTGACGTTCGCCAGCTTTGAAAAGTAATTTGTTTTCAATTATCGTTACGATCATGTTAACCACACAGTTGGTCTTTAACGTGATATTTCGTGTTATTTAATAATCGTACCGTACATGATGCAACTTTGCAGTGAAATACTTCCGAACATTCACACGGTGAACTAAGGGATTAAACTAATTTCAAATAATTTATCAGTTTCGCATAACACACCGTTAAATCGATATTTTTAAAAATCACTACTTTTTCAACTCTTTTTGATGTTTAAAAAGCGCACATATAATTAATAGATACTTAATCGTAATATTTTACAACTGGATGAGCATTTTCGTTGATTACGTTATTGAAAACGGTTTATGGTTCATTATACTTAAGTTGGTACACGTACGATATAGCCATTGCAATCGTTGCTTTTGTTTTTTATTCGCCAGATGCAAACCTCACCTCAGTCTATAGTTTTTTTTTTTCATCAATCAGGAAACAATAAAACGTATGTACCCAGGAACGATAACGTATTTCAATTTTCACAGAAGAGTAAAAGCATATGTTCGCTTTCCAGTGATCATAAATTTATGCGGCGTAGCACGTGTACGAAAGTAATTTGCAAAAATAGCTTCGCCATGCGGTATATTACGTACGAGTACGTTCGACTGAGGTACTTATTCGGTGTTGAATAATCCATCGTCTGGTTTTGTTTGGGTTGAAAAAAAAAACACGAGGGCGAACTGTTGATGATTTCTTTTTGTACTTTTTAAAAGAAAAATGAGAAATTATTTAAAAAATGTGTTTTCATATTTGGAAATAGCCCAAGATTATGAAATCATTTTTCAACCATTTTTATACATATGTCATTCATCACTTAGCCAATGTAGCAACGGGTCACGAAACAAAGTAATACAGCGAATTTTTAATTTATTTTCGTTATTAATTAGTATTCGGCGTTTCAAGGTCGGATGGTGAAAAATTGTGAGCCATAGTCGAGCGTAATTATAATTTTTTTCGTTTTGTTTGTGGAATGAAAAACAGTTTATAAATCATTTTAATCTCTTCCGTACCTCTTATGCTAGAAAGCTTCTTTAATTTTACCTACTGTAAAACAGGTAGTTGTGAAGATAATTTGAACTATTATAAATGATATTTTTTTGTGTTTTAAAATAATATTATTTATCGATTGGTATGTGTGATGTACACGTATGAATTCACATTAGGTATTGCTCTCCAACGCGAAACTTGTAAATTGTAATTTTTTTATTGACCTCAGCTTCATAGGTATGAGTTGAAACTCATATTAACAACTCGTTACAAACTTTAACACATAATAAAAGTCGAGATACCTATTTAGTATTTACACATGCCACTCGTACACGTTACTTTTTACTGTTATCTATCACAGAATTTTATTTATGTGGCGAATGTTTTATTATCTTGTCAAAACATGATTAACTAGAATAGAATGCAGTAACTTTTTGAGTAAACTTTCATTCTCTCACTACATACTGCATTATTAGCACTCAAATGTTTGATTTATTTTTGAACATTTATAGCTATAAATATTTATTTTTCTAACGAAGTTCTCCTCCGTTTAATTTTCAGTTATTTAACAAGATATATTTTTAAATCAAATATGAGCTAAATGATCATAATGAAAGATAGATATACCTGATTCATATCAAATATTTACCAAAGCTACCTACCCATTTAAATATTCACGTTCTATACACCAGTATCTACTACCTATATGCATCAAGTAAAAAAACCTGTTGCATTATTAATGAGTTTGAAAAAAATTAATTTTTATAGCTTTTCAAACGCCGAAGTATATTTATCCATAAGTTTTCATTTTTAACCACCAATATACCCGCAAGCTGTACGACCCATATATAAGAGTATTTATGTACGTAATACCTATTACTGAAATAAAACTTGCACCTACAGCGGTGTAAAAATGTTCGAAAATTTGTGTTCAATTTTACGATCACTTTGATATTTCTTTGAAGCGGCATAAATTATGGTGAAGCGTAAAACTGAGGTGTATTAGGTGATCCCGAAGTTTACGATGTACTAAAATGTTAATATTGAAAAGTTTCTGGACTGCAAGGTGAAGACGAAATTTTGTTTTGGCTTCCATAATGTTCAAGCATTATTTCGTGCAAAATCCGAAGTAATTACCTTGTCAAATTATCTCATTAAATTTAGATATTATTATAACATTATGTTATTCTGAATTTTACCGATCATATACTTATATTGTTGGCAGAATTTCCCTTATTTTCTCTCTTCCTCCTTCTATTTCTTGAATTAACAAAGACAGGAATTTATTTTATTGTTGCAATAAGGAACGTCAGTTCATGCATACGCAGACTCATTTTTGGAATTGCGACCTGCTTCATTTATATTGGCTGAATATCATAACATTACGCTAACTGGAGTTAGAGCGGCCCATATACTATATAGTCAAAGGGTACCCCTTTCTCTGAGAACATACGTGCAAATACAATCAAATTTATTGCAAGTAAAGATTAAAAAAAAAAAACGTAAGCAGCCATGCCGCATTACTGGAGCTGAGTTTTTAATTGGAGCTTGTTTTGATTTACTAATAACCTTGCTTAACCGTTCATGACTACAGGCCACACCCAATACCAAGTCTGAAAACCCCTACCCTATCCTTTCCAAAAACACTTAAGAAGTTGAATTTGGCACAAATGTAGTATTTCTTGCCATGAAATAATCATGTGAACACATATTTCTCAAATTATAACTATTTGAGGGTCTCAAATTATCTTCAAATCTTGATAATCCGCCATTTTGGATCCATTTTGACTCAAATTTAAGAGGTTATATTCTGGTCACAAACTAATCCTACACACAAAGTTTGACCATTCTAGGCCGATTTGGTGATGAGATATGGAAGATTCATGAAATTTCCTGCAGCAATTTCCCCTCCAAAAGCCGTTTTTTGCTCTAACTCCCCTCCAAAATCACTGAGGAAGCTAAAATCAAAATACGTTTGTCACTTGGGCTCATTTTATCATATGACACAGCAATAAAAAATTTTCGACCCCTCCTGTACCCCACCACTATTTTAGGTTGATAACCCCGCCTTCCCCCTCCAACATCATGTATGGAAGTGAATTCGGGATATAGTATACAACTTATCCCCAATAACCATATGAATTCATATTAATTACATTTTTACCAACTTGAGGCTCCTCAAGCTCTACTCAAAATTTTGATAATCCGCCATTTTGATCCATTTTGATCCAAATTCAAGAGGTCATATTGTGGTCACCAACTAACCTCACACACAAAATTTGACCTCTTTAACTTGATTTGGTGGGGAGATATGGAAGATTCAAGAAATTTCATGACTCAAAACTTCCTCAAAAAGCCGTTTTTTGATCTAACTCCTCTCAATATGCACTTAGGAAGCTGAAATTTGGATATGTTAGTATCCGTGACTCACTCTTTCATATGAAATCAAAAACGAAAAATTTGAGCTATTTGCCCCTTCTCCAGCCCCCTCAAAATTTGAGTGATCCGCCATTTTGAAATTTATCGAAAAAACAAAAAAACTATTTTTGCGTATTTTCAAGAAGAGTTCCTCACCGAATTTTGAGCGAATTTTATCCACACCCGCCTGCGCAAGGCGAGTGACACAAAAAACGAAATTTCCTCAAAAACAGGTTTTTGCTAACTCTCCTCAAAATGCACTTAGGAAGCTGAAATTTAAATATGTTGGTGTCCGTGACTCACTCTTTCATATGAGATCAAAAACGAAAAATTTGAGCTATTTGCCTCTTCTCCAGCCCCCCTCAAAATTTGAGTGATCCGCCATTTTGAAATTTTTCGAAAAAACAAAAAAAGCACTTCTGCGCATTTTCAAGAAGAGTTCCTCACCAAATTTTGAGCGAATTTTATGAATACTCGCCGGCGCTACGCGTGGGGGAAAAAAAATATATATATAAAAAAGTTGGACATTTGCCAGATGATTACAAATGGTCTGAAACGCAAAGATTTGAAGACCCCACCCTCCCCGACCTTCCCTTCCCAAATCAGGTAGGCTGTAATAGCTATCGTTTTTATTAAAAACTCAGCTAAAAATTAAAATCCCTATGCAATACTCAACAATAGAATAGCTATAATATACCTATTCTTGTTTCGAAGCATTGCATAAAGAACTGAATTCCGATCCAACAGTACTTAATTAGTCAATGGCAAAGCTATCTAACCATTGTGTGCATATTAGTTGTTGAAATGTTCAAAACAGATACATATAGTATTACTCTTGGGTTTACGTTTTTATCTTCTTTGTAATTTTATAAATAACAAGAGATAGGATAATTTTATTTACCTACAGTAAAACGTCGAAGATTTCCCGTTTTATTGAGAACAAAAGTAGGTAATCAAAAATTATTGACCGAAAAATTAAATCTAACATTTTAACAGGGAAAAAAATGTAAATAATGAAAAAATTACTATTATCCATTTCTTTTTTTTCAATCCGTGACGTGTACAGCAGCGTGGTTAGAGGCACAGGCTTTTATCTATTTTTTGTTACAGCAGTGCGAATAGGCCTGAATTATTGATGAATTGGAAGAGTTGGAGGACAGTCGTTTCGTTGTCCTGAAGGAGGAGTGGAAGGGTGTTTGGTAGATTTAGTCAACGTCTGAATGAAGCAAGTGATGGACAGAAAGTTAGGTGTTACAGTGGTTGCAGAAGGAAGCGGGTTTATGTAAGAGGAGAATGGAGTGGGTTAGATGGTAGTGACCAATTCTTAGTCTGCGTAAAAGGACTTCTTCCTTCCTATCTCTTCGTATTGAGGTGCGCCATAGCTTGGTGTTCATTTTGACTGTTTTGAGCTTGTTGGTGAGTGGGACATTGGACCAGATATTCGATCATTTTGCGATAATTCTATCTTTGACTATGGT
Organism: Phenacoccus solenopsis; assembly: GCA_009761765.1. NCBI lineage: Eukaryota > Metazoa > Arthropoda > Insecta > Hemiptera > Pseudococcidae > Phenacoccus > Phenacoccus solenopsis. The sequence continues at coordinate 2,983,351 of CM019754.1, forward strand.
TTTGGCTTCTTTGGTTGCGGTATCAGCGGATTCCTTTCCTTATCAAACTCAAGTCACCAAGGGTTAAAATAATTTTTTGAGTTAAAATCGTTTAGGTTCATTTTGAGCTAAAAAGAACGTTGGTTTATAAGGGCATGCATGATAGAAATCCAATTTCGAAAAATAAATGACACCCCAAGGTGACTGTGCTTACAGTTTAATTTTTTCTCACAATGCATATTCTCCGGCGGTGCAGACCGTGGTATTGATTGCTATCGATCTACGTTTCTATCGTCCTGAGAATTGGCGTCCTATAACACCCATTCTTCGATATTCAGATCTAACCAAACCCACGATGACCCCAGCTCGTGTGGTGAGGTTACTATCAAACTCCATTCCGTGGAGGAGTTACCTTCATAGCCTCCAGGAATCAACATGCAATATTAAATTAGTTGCCGGCGACCTCTTCACCCTCGGGGGGAGCTGCTCTTTGGCCCACTGTGTGGCGGCGGACTTTGGTATGTACGCCGGCATTGCAGTGAGGTTTATGGAGCTCTTCGGGGGCCGTGAGGAGCTTCGCCGCCAAAATAAGTCAGTAGGGGAGGTTGCCGTGCTACGCCGTGGGGAGAGGTGGATCTTCTACCTCATAACCAAGAGTGTTAGCACTGGTAAACCTACATTAAGTGCGCTACACCAGTCTCTACTTGCCCTACGCAATGCCTGTGAAGAGAGGGGTGTTGGTAGGCTGGCTCTTCCTAAAATTGGAACGGGAAGGGACAGGCTGGCATGGGGTGATGTGCTCCCATTAGTGGAGGACGCATTCTATGGTAGTGAGGTAGAGATCTTGGTGTGCCAGCTCGATTAGTTTTAAGTTTATATAAATTGTAATTTAATTTATGAAATCTCTTTTATTTAATTTCTGATTATTTGTTTATTTGCTTTATTATTTATTTACTTGTTTATTTATTCGTTTATTTATTTTTTATTTATTATTCATTCGTTCGTTCGTATTTTCTGAACATATCCTATTTATTTAATTCTTCTTTACCTTATATAATAAATGCCCTTATTATATAAATATAAATTATTATGTTCCTAAATATATATGTTGTAGTTATATTTAGTAAAATTAATTATTATATTATTACTGCGTAAAAGTCCTGTAGACAGGCGCTAAGAAGTAATTGTACTTGTTGTATATTGCCTAATACATTGGCCTCACCCAGCAGGGCATAGCTGGGATTGGGAAAAAATTTAAAAAAAAAAAAAAAAAAAAGGTGACTGTGCTTATATGTATTATATTGTATATGATATCAATTTTACATAAATTAAAGAAATTTTAAAATGTTTACATAAAGGTACATTCTTGAAAGCATATTTTCAATTTGTCATGAATTTTTATTCTATGATTCTTTGGATTGACTTCTTGAAATCAACAAAGGTACCTAAACTTGACCTTTCGTGTCCATCACTCAATCAAAGTTGTATAATTTATAATTATTGCCAAACATATTTCTATGATTTTTCGACCTATCACTGAAATTAATTAAACGACGGTTACTGCATGTCAGGCTAAGATCATTGAATGAGCTTCTGGTTGAACGAGAAGGTCATTAATTAATAAATTCTTCTGTTGAATTTTTTTTCATACATCCTCGCTCATAACTGCTAATTATAACCCAACTCCGCGGCGTGCCAATAATTATTAATTAATCAAACGATACATGAATATACTTCGGATAATAATCTTACGCGAATAATATGTGAAATTATACTTCCAGTAATGTCTGGTATTTTCGATTAGGTGTACTTGTTTCGAATTGATTGACATATCGTGTGTACTTGGTACACCTGTATAATTTATTTGCTCAATTTATTTGGCTGGCTACTAATAGCTTGCGATATGTTCTTATATAGTACCTGCTATAGCAGATAGGTCTTCTGCATTTCGTGTAAATAATAATTACGATAAAAATATTTCACACACGAAGGAGTTTTTTTCACATACGCCGATACGCGAATACCGCACAAATACCTTACGTATTTCCTACTTTGTATGCGATGCGATATACAGTCTAGCCACGATTTATTATATCCCTATCAATGCTATCAAAGTGTATTCATAGTATACGCTAAGTCACGATTTCTCGGTACAAGTGTAATAGAATACATGTATACGAGCAGCGCCGCTTTGGTGTATTAATAGGGTGCTAAGTATGCTAGTCTGCACATTTGCTAATAAGCGATTATGCTTTTTGGACATTATTCAACGCTTTTACATGATACAAACACTTCGACGAAGGCTTGCATTTTCTTGATAATTTGTAACAAGCCGCATGGGAAGGAACTTAATTAAGTAAATTCGTCTTATACTTCAGGGACGCCCGAGCCTTAAACTACATCTTGTATTAATAGTTTTCTCGTGTTCGAATTTATTTTTTTCTATTTTTGCAAGTAGTTCAGATGTACGAACAGTGTAATGATGAGATAATTAAAAGACGCTAAATTAAATAGTCGACCATTTTGTACAACTTTGCAAATTTTAAATAGCTAGACAACTACGTCATCATATCCATTATACGCTAGCAACTTTTAAGCATACCTATCAATGAAACGATAGTTTCTTGCCGTTGACGTTTGGCGAATTTATTAATTTCATAGCATAAATGAATAACTTCACGAAATGGAGCACACACACGGCGATGCGAACTGAATACTTAATATATCTTACCAAGATTAAAATAGCTACCGGTGCAAAAAACTACATACATATCCCTATCTCGAGGCAATAACCGACTACTTCATGGGTTGACTTAACATCCATCAAGGTTTAATCAAAACTAAAGCGAACGTTTAAACTTGACGTCAAAGTAAACTCGATACTAGAATCGAGAATGGCAGAAGAAAATTCGGTAATCTGTTGTACCTCGTTTTATTCTTTCAACATCTAATAAATCAACCGGTTTCTATAGTCCAGCTCTATACGTCAATGTTAAATCGTTAATATACAGTATTTTAAAATTTATTCGTAAAATTTCACATCAAAGTTGTTCATGTAGGTACACGAGCTGATCCAAGTTACTTGTTTAAATTGCGAAAAAATAATTTACAAACAGTGAAAAGTCCAGGGCTCGAATAAGGAAACGAAACGGAAACGAAATAACAGAACGAAATGGCGGTTTTTTGCAAATGGAAACGAAATGAAGGAAACAAAACCGCAACGGCAACGAAACGAATCAAATTTTGAAAGTGTTTCGTTTTTTCACAGATGTAAAAAATTACCATTATTTCATTTTTTTGGTCCTGTATTTCACCATTATCGTTAAAGACTGATGGTTAAAGCATACTTTTCTCGTTTTCGTTTTCTGTGGATTGATTATCCGTATTATGTACTTTGAGTATACACTATTACTATACCGTGCGCGCAATTGATTCCTTACACATCAATGCAAAAATCTGCTAAAACTTCTTTTACATGATTTTGAAATCAAAATTAAAAGTATATAGAGTTGTCTTTCATTCCATTTTCTTATCAAATTGTATTATAAAACTTATTAGAAGTATAAATCAACCCACAGTTTCAAGTTATAACGTTATTTCAGAATTATTTAAATTAGTTCTTGGGAATTTTAACGCTGTAGTGTAACAAATCAATAGCGCGCACAGTATGGACCGCGCTACATGTAGAAACATCGCGGTTGAACCTTTGACTATACCGGGTTTATACATTTCAATGATATTAGCAAAAATAATAGCATAAATAAATTTATTTTATGCTTAAAAGCATCTATCAATGAAATGCAAAATTTTAATTTTACTTCGTTGCCAAGAATACACATATGTATATAATTCATTCTCGTTTTAGCTAATTTTTTCACTTGGGTGCTCGAATCAAGTAGTCACCCGGTATACCCCTGGACCACTCGAACTGTAAAGAAAAATTCTGTCGATATCAAGTGAACCCTCCAAGACCGAAATGCGTCTGCGCATGCGCGAGTTAAAGATAATAACAGGAACAGCTGATACCAGTTGCACTTGTTATACTTGAAACTCGAAATAATATTGATAACTTTGAACTCGCGCATGCGCAGACGCATTTTGGTATGAGAGCGTTCACTTGATATCGACATAGAAATTTGTGCTATTCTAAACAATAAGTTCGAGCGGTCCAGGGGTATATAGTCAAAGGGTTGAACATAAATTTCCGACGCGCATTTCTGCGCACGCACAAAGTCTTGTTATCAGGATTATTTCGCTATTTGTGTGAACATCCGTGTTTGTACATTATCGTTTTTACAAACACACATTCTTCCATCAATGACGCATGCGCAGAATTGCACGCCAGAAATTTATGTTCAACTGTTCTGTGGTCGTATTTCTCATTACCTAGCTTGGTCCATATAGTATACCGGGTGACTACTTGATTCGAGCACCCCAAGCGCAAAAATCTTTCTCTCATAGAAATAAATTACATATTTGAATGATATGAAGAACAATAAATGGCATAAATAATATTTATTTAATGCCTAAAAGCAGTGTTGTAGGAACGAACATATGTCTGTTCTTGTTCCTGTTCTTGTTCCTGGAAAGACCCAGTCATTTGATCCTGTTCCTAACTTGTTCTTATTCTCAATGTTTTAACTGTTCTCGTTGCGTTCTTCGTTCTTTTAATTCTTTACAATGTTGTTCTCGTTCTGTTCTTTGTTCTTTCAATCCTTTATGGTCTCGTTCTTGTTCGTTCTTCGTTCTGTTCTCGTTCTTCAACTTTTTCTTTTGTTCTTTCTTTTTTTTGATAACGTGTTTACAGTTTATGTTGTTGTTGAAATTGAAAATTAATTAATTGAAGCTAATTAATAAATAAATTAAAAAAAAAAGGATTTATATGGGTATACGCAGCATTTGTCCGCTTTTAGAAGTTTTTTATTTTCTTTTCCCCTCATGATATCTATTAATTTTGTGATAAATCATTAACTTTCAAAAGAACGAAGAAACAACCCGAAATTACATCGTTCTTGTTTTTGTTCTCGTTCCTCACATTTTACATTAGTTGGTTCTCGTTTCGTTCTTTGATCTTTCAGTTTGAAAATATTCTGTTCTCGTTCTGTTCTTTGTTCTTCATACATATCAGTTTTATGTTCTCGTTCTTGGTTCTGTTCCTCAGGAACAATGAAAATTTTCTGTTCTTGTTGTTCTTCGTTCTCGTTCTTGGGTTTGTTCACAACACTGCCTAAAAGTGTTTATCAATGAAATACACAATTTTAATTTATACTTTCATTGTCAAAAATACATATATGTTTTGAATTTATTCACCTTTTAGCTAATTTTTTCGCTTGGGTGCTCGAATCAAGTAGTCAACCGTATAGTCAAAGATTATGTAAAATTGTAATTTTTGTTCACACGTGCGCTAGAAGAGAGGAAAGAGTTTTAGATTTGAGGTGTACTTTACTACTTCACTATAATTTTTTTTTAAATTGATAAAATTGAAAAAAGATTGAGGTAAGTCTTCAATACGAACTACTACAGAGGTAGTAAAATTGTTGCACGCAGAATAAAAAAAAAAAAACGTAAGCAGCCATGCCGCATTACTGGAGCTGAGTTTTTAACTGGGGCTTGTTTTGATTTAGTAATAACCTTGCTTAACCGCTCATCACTACAGGCCACACCCAATACCAAGTCTGAAAACCCCTACCCTATCCTTTCCAAAAACACTTAAGAAATTCAATTTGGCACAAATGTAGTATTTCTTGCCATGAAATAATCATGCGAACACATATTTCTCAAATTATAACTATTTGAGGGTCCTCAAATTATCTTCAAATTTTGTAAATCCGCCATTTTGGATCCATTTTGACTCAAATTTAAGTGGTTATATTCTGGTCACAAACTAATCCTACACACAAAGTTTGACCATTCTAGGCCGATTTGGTGATGAGATATGGAAGATTCATGAAATTTCCTGCAGCAATTTCCCCTCCAAAAGCCGTTTTTTGCTCTAACTCCCCTCCAAAATCACTGAGGAAGCTAAAATCAAAATACGTTTGTCACTTGGGCTCATTTTATCATATGACACAGCAATAAAAAATTTTCGACCCTCCTGTACCCCACCACTATTTTAGGTTGGTAACCCCGCCTTCCCCCTCCAACATCATGTATGGAAGTGAATTCGGGATATAGTATACAACTTATCCCCAATAACCATATGAATTCATATTAATTACATTTTTACCAACTTGAGGCTCCTCAAGCTCTACTCAAAATTTTGATAATCCGCCATTTTGAATCCATTTTGATCCAAATTCAAGAGGTCATATTGTGGTCACCAACTAACCTCACACACAAAATTTGACCTTTTAACTTGATTTGGTGGGGAGATATGGAAGATTCAAGAAATTTCATGACTCAAAACTTCCTCAAAAAGCCGTTTTTTGATCTAACTCCTCTCAATATGCACTCAAGAAGCTGAAATTTGGATATGTTAGTATCCGTGACTCACTCTTTCATATGAAATCAAAAACGAAAAATTTGAGCTATTTGCCCTTCTCCAGCCCCCTCAAAATTTGAGTGATCCGCCATTTTGAAATTTATCGAAAAAACAAAAAAACTATTTTTGCGCATTTTCAAGAAGAGTCTCTCACCAAATTTTGAGCGAATTTTATGAATACTCGCCGGCGCTACGCGTGGGGGAAAAAAAAAATATATATATATATATATATACGTAAATCTATCAAGGTGAGATCCGATTAAAAACTGGGCAACCTGAGATCCGACTCAAAATTTACAAATTATGGAATATATAGGAAGGGTAATTGCTTATTTATAGCATCTGATACATAACCACCATAGAGGGGTAACAAATTCTTAAAATAAATTATTTGAGAAGTTTTGAACAAGGTGAGATCCGTAAGTAAAGTATGGAAAGCTGAGATCTTATACACATATACAACCATTTTTGACGATAACGTTTCGATAAGTCGAGATCCAGCAACGTTGCCATAAATATTGTATGGTAATTTCGTGTATTTTTTTTATTTTATTCAAATCTAATAAAGTATACTTTATTTGAGACAAATGTTCATGTGGACAGTAGGCTAGCAAGTATTTACGTATTAAATATCTCTATTTTTTGAGCGATTATTGCATTTTGATGAACATGTGAAAAATATTTATGTGTTCATTGTGAGAAGTGAATTTCGATGCAGCCTACTTTTGTAAAATTGAATAAACTATACATGTATAAAACATGGATTTGATGAAAGACGTAGGGAGGAAAGTGGAGAAGTGCACAGAAAGTGATTTACATGAATTTTGCTAAAAATACGGTTAGAGCCATTTTATGGAGTTTCTCAAATATCATTTTTTTTAATAACCTCAAAATAATGGTTCACAAATTTTGAGAGGAGCTGGAGAGAGGGCAAATTCCTTAAAATTTTCGTTTCTTTTTCAGACGAAAAAGTAAGTTGCGGACTTTAACATATCCAAATTTCAGCCTCTTAAGTATATTTTGAGGGGATCTAGGGCAAAAAACAGCTTTTTGAGGAAGTTTTGAGTTATGAAATTTCTTTAATATCTCATATTATCTCCTCATCAAATCAACCAAAAAGTTCAAATATTGTGTGTGGGGTTAGTTTGGCACTATGACCTTTTGAATTAGGGTCAAAATCAATCCAGAATGGCGGATTATCAAAATTTGAATAGAGCTTAAGGAGTCTCAAAAAACGAGGATTTGAAAAATATGAATTTGAATGATTAATAACGATGAGAAGTATGCTGTATGCTAATTTCACATGTGATTTTGAAGCGGAATGAGGAGGGTGGTTGTCCTCAACATTTTGTGGGAGTAAACGAAAAAACGAAAATAAACGGCTTTTGGAGGGGAAATCACAATGTGATATTTCATGAATCTCGCATATTTCCTCATCAAATTAACCTAGAAGGGTCAATCCTTGTGTGTAGATTTGATTGGTGTCAAAATATGAGCCCCTTGAATTTAAGTTGAAATCGATTGTAAATGGATCCCAAATAGCGTATGTCCAAAATTGAGTCAAGCTTGAGAAGCTTTAAGCAACTGAAAAGTATGAACTTTTCCAATTTTGGAGGACAAAAAATTCTACATATTTCAGATTAAACTTCTCGGTGTTTTTAGTACGGATAAGGGGTGATGAATATGGGCTATAAGTTTGAGAAGTTCACTTGACAATATTACCTCCAAATATAATCAAGCCCCGATTAAAAAGTGAGCTCCAGTGATGCGGCATGGCTGCTCACTTTTTTTTCATTTTCAAATAATCTAAGACAGTAGGAAGAGGTTCTCTGATTCAGATATTGAAGTTATATAGAAATGGAATTCACACCTCAATTTTTTTTTTTGGTCAAGTAGGTGTATCAAAATGAAATATATAATAAAATTTTGATTTTTCTGAAAAGAATTCTATATGAAGTTATCGAAAAAAATATAACAAATCAGCTACCTAAACAACCCAACAACAATAGAAAACCTGTTTAAATTCCTTAAAGCTACCAACCTCCTATCCAAAATCTAAACACCGCCTCTGGCCTTCGTTGCAGAATACGGCAAGTTAATGGAAAAAAGTAAAGTAAAGTTTTTAAAATAAAATAATTAAAAAATAAAACACAAAAGTTAAACTTTGTTCGTAAAGTAAATTCTTTAAAATTTGTATAGCATGGCAGTTTTCCCAGAATTATAATTCTATACATTTTTGCAAATTTTGAGGAAATACCTCTCTCCCCTCAGGGAATAAATGGGCATTTTAGAACAATTGCAGCTTTTATTTCAGGATTTATAGCGTAAATTATGTCAAGAAAAACAGCTAATAGTGAGTAATTTTTGAGACTTTAGAAAAGCATAAATACAAATGGGAAAACTTCAAGCTCCGCTCGACACGTGTTAATATTATTCTTAAGTTATGAAATTTTTAAAGGTTTATTTTGAGTCCAAAATGAATAACTTGAGGGGTGAGCATGAAAATTCGACATCTTGAAATATGGTGCTACCTTAAGGGACAGTATAAATGTGTATTCGCTTTATGTATTTAAAACTTGATATTTAATTTTTTTCTTGTTTTTCTCCCTGGTTGTTAATTTTTTCCGGCAAAGTGAGCACGTGCTCTCGCAAATAATAACAGTTTTTAATTTTAAAGCTTTCGACACAAAAAAACTTTATTTTTAAATATCGATACATAACGCGTTTTCGGCAAACAGACCTTTTCAGTGCAATAATACAGTATCGATATTTAAAAATAAAGTGTTTTTGTGTCAAAAGTTTTTAAAATTAAATACGTAAAACAACACTGAAGAAAAACTTTTTTTCTTGAAAATAACAATTTTATGTGAATTTTAGCCATTCAAGAAGATTCGTTTTTTTTTTGCATCTAATTTTTTTATTCATAAGCTTGATTTTTCTACAATTTCTTCTTGTTTTTTTTTTTTCGAAAAATGATGATTTTTAGCATTAACCTCAAGGTTTGACATTTTTCTCGAATCTCATTTTATTTTTAGTTTTCTTAGAGATTACCTCAAAATTTGAAATATCCTGAATTTTGCTTCTCTTTTTCCTTTAGATTCAGCTTAAAGTTCGCGTTTTTTTTTTCGAATCTCAATTTATTTTTAGTTTTTCAAAGATTACCTTCAAGTTTAAAGACTTTCTGATTTTTTTTTCCATGAAGTCAGCTGGAAGTTCAAAATTTTTCTCGAATCTTGTTTTATTTTTATATTTAAAGTGCTTATTTTGTCAAAGTGTCTTAACAACATAAATAATTTTTACAAAATGATTTAAAATTTATTTTAAAGTATTTTACAGTTGGTAAACGGACTCTTGTTTCACACGATTATTTTCTCGTTGCTAACTGGAAGAGTTATCTTTAAGTAATTTAAGGTAGTGCAAAATAGACCTGTTTTTGATTTCATAACAAACACTTAATTTGATTTTATTTCAAAACGTCTTGCTGCCTAAAGTATAACGTATTCGTGATTCAATACCGAATATAAGGAACGGAAAGATGAGATCCGCGTTGTTGCCGAATGCGCGGATCTCATCTGTTTCGAAACGTAACACTTAGATATACTCTGGTAGAGCGCTCTCTGCAAAACAAACGTCGAACTGACTTCGTATATGTTGGCCGAAAAAGTGGAAAGATGAGATCCGGGCAAAAATTGGGCAATGCATTCCTGATGGTATCCTGATGTCAAAAAACTCGATATACACGCTAAGAAAGGTGAGATCCGATTTCGGATCTCACCTTTCCAAAACGGAGCTCACCTTTCCACGAAATGTATATTTTGGATCTCACCTTTCGGAAATATAAATCTATATATATATATATATATATATATATACGTAAATCTATCAAGGTGAGATCCGATTAAAAACTGGGCAACCTGAGATCCGACTCAAAATTTACAAATTATGGAATATATAGGAAGGGTAATTGCTTATTTATAGCATCTGATACATAACCACCATAGAGGGGTAACAAATTCTTAAAATAAATTATTTGAGAAGTTTTGAACAAGGTGAGATCCGTAAGTAAAGTATGGAAAGCTGAGATCTTATACACATATACAACCATTTTTGACGATAACGTTTCGATAAGTCGAGATCCAGCAACGTTGCCATAAATATTGTATGGTAATTTCGTGTATTTTTTTTATTTTATTCAAATCTAATAAAGTATACTTTATTTGAGACAAATGTTCATGTGGACAGTAGGCTAGCAAGTATTTACGTATTAAATATCTATTTTTTTTTCTATTTTTTGAGCGATTATTGCATTTTGATGAACATGTGAAAAATTTTTATGCGTTCATTGTGAGAAGTGAATTTCGATGCAGCCTACTTTTGTAAAATTGAATAAACTATACATGTATAAAACATGGATTTGATGAAAGACGTAGGGAGGAAAGTGGAGAAGTGCACAGAAAGTGATTTACATGAATTTTGCTAAAAATACGGTTAGAGCCATTTTATGGAGTTTCTCAAATATCATTTTTTTTAATAACCTCAAAATAATGGTTCACAAATTTTGAGAGGAGCTGGAGAGAGGGCAAATTCCTTAAAATTTTCGTTTCTTTTTCAGACGAAAAAGTAAGTTGCGGACTTTAACATATCCAAATTTCAGCCTCTTAAGTATATTTTGAGGGGATCTAGGGCAAAAAACAGCTTTTTGAGGAAGTTTTGAGTTATGAAATTTCTTTAATATCTCATATTATCTCCTCATCAAATCAACCAAAAAGTTCAAATATTGTGTGTGGGGTTAGTTTGGCACTATGACCTTTTGAATTAGGGTCAAAATCAATCCAGAATGGCGGATTATCAAAATTTGAATAGAGCTTAAGGAGTCTCAAAAAACGAGGATTTGAAAAATATGAATTTGAATGATTAATAACGATGAGAAGTATGCTGTATGCTAATTTCACATGTGATTTTGAAGCGGAATGAGGAGGGTGGTTGTCCTCAACATTTTGTGGGAGTAAACGAAAAAACGAAAATAAACGGCTTTTGGAGGGGAAATCACAATGTGATATTTCATGAATCTCGCATATTTCCTCATCAAATTAACCTAGAAGGGTCAATCCTTGTGTGTAGATTTGATTGGTGTCAAAATATGAGCCCCTTGAATTTAAGTTGAAATCGATTGTAAATGGATCCCAAATAGCGTATGTCCAAAATTGAGTCAAGCTTGAGAAGCTTTAAGCAACTGAAAAGTATGAACTTTTCCAATTTTGGAGGACAAAAAATTCTACATATTTCAGATTAAACTTCTCGGTGTTTTTAGTACGGATAAGGGGTGATGAATATGGGCTATAAGTTTGAGAAGTTCACTTGACAATATTACCTCCAAATATAATCAAGCCCCGATTAAAAAGTGAGCTCCAGTGATGCGGCATGGCTGCTCACTTTTTTTTCATTTTCAAATAATCTAAGACAGTAGGAAGAGGTTCTCTGATTCAGATATTGAAGTTATATAGAAATGGAATTCACACCTCAATTTTTTTTTTTGGTCAAGTAGGTGTATCAAAATGAAATATATAATAAAATTTTGATTTTTCTGAAAAGAATTCTATGTGAAGTTATCGAAAAAAATATAACAAATCAGCTACCTAAACAACCCAACAACAATAGAAAACCTGTTTAAATTCCTTAAAGCTACCAACCTCCTATCCAAAATCTAAACACCGCCTCTGGCCTTCGTTGCAGAATACGGCAAGTTAATGGAAAAAAGTAAAGTAAAGTTTTTAAAATAAAATAATTAAAAAATAAAACACAAAAGTTAAACTTTGTTCGTAAAGTAAATTCTTTAAAATTTGTATAGCATGGCAGTTTTCCCAGAATTATAATTCTATACATTTTTGCAAATTTTGAGGAAATACCTCTCTCCCCTCAGGGAATAAATGGGCATTTTAGAACAATTGCAGCTTTTATTTCAGGATTTATAGCGTAAATTATGTCAAGAAAAACAGCTAATAGTGAGTAATTTTTGAGACTTTAGAAAAGCATAAATACAAATGGGAAAACTTCAAGCTCCGCTCGACACGTGTTAATATTATTCTTAAGTTATGAAATTTTTAAAGGTTTATTTTGAGTCCAAAATGAATAACTTGAGGGGGTGAGCATGAAAATTCGACATCTTGAAATATGGTGCTACCTTAAGGGACAGTATAAATGTGTATTTCTGTTATGTATTTAAAACTTGATATTTAATTTTTTTCTTGTTTTTCTCCCTGGTTGTTAATTTTTTCCGGCAAAGTGAGCACGTGCTCTCGCAAATAATAACAGTTTTTAATTTTAAAGCTTTCGACACAAAAAAACTTTATTTTTAAATATCGATACATAACGCGTTTTCGGCAAACAGACCTTTTCAGTGCAATAATACAGTATCGATATTTAAAAATAAAGTGTTTTTGTGTCAAAAGTTTTTAAAATTAAATACGTAAAACAACACTGAAGAAAAACTTTTTTTCTTGAAAATAACAATTTTATGTGAATTTTAGCCATTCAAGAAGATTCGTTTTTTTTTTT